>JASDQU010012849.1:523665-552573 GCA_032191745.1 Picea mariana | reverse complement strand
TGACAAGTAAAATTGGTGAAGACATTGATTGTAGAAGCAACTTGTTTCATATAAGGGTAATCATGAGACACACTAAGATAGACACATTAATCGACAGTGGATCTCAATCTAATCTAATCTCAGAAGAATTGGTTAAGCAATTGGGGTTAAAAACACAAACTCATCATAAGCCTTACACACTTAAATGGATAAGAAATCATCATCAAATGCACATAACAAAGTAGTGCACAATCAAATTTGCAATTTCATCTAAGTATGTGGATGAAGTAACATGTGATGTAGTGCCGTTAAGAGAATGTGGAATGGTCTTAGGTAGTCCATATTTATATGATCGTAAGGCAATCTTCTACAGAACAAAGAATCAATATCAATTCACCAAAGCAGGTCAAGATTATGTGGTTCATGCTCATCATGTTAAAGCAAATAAAACACTTCAAACAATGGAACAATTAAAGAAGGCAGTGCAAGCAAGCAACAAACCAATAATTGTTTCAAATGAAGTAATCGATCTTAAGCAAGAACAAGAAATGATTGTTGAATGGAAAATCAATCATAAGTTGCTTCAAGATAAGCTCATGTCATGCAAATATTACAAGTATATCAGCTCATTTGCAGTCGTCTTTTTGATGTTGTCATTAGTAATGTTGTCTACATGGATGATAGTGGCTTCAGTAAGATGTAACATGGTTCAAATGGCTAACAATATATTGTCAGTTGTCATGATTGTGTTACAGTTGATCTTGATGAGACAGGTGCACAGGATAGAGTTCAGAGACAGAAGACAAGATGGGTGGCCTATCCCGAGCTTGTTGACTGGTCAGTAACCTTTTGGGGACCAAAAGGTCTTTTAGTGGGGAGGTGTGATCCAAAATTGGATCTAGAAGCCTGACAGGGCTCAAAAAGGCTAAAAAATGAAAGTGCTCGGAATTCGACGAAACCAACGCCATTGCGTTCGTCTCGTCTTCCTAATTTCTGCCATATATTTACTTCATCAAACGGGCTCCATATGCAAAAGATATCGCGTTCTGTCTGAAAACCCAAGCAGGCAAAAAAAATGGGTCACTGTACAGTCCGTACAGTGCCATGTGGAATGCTGACTGTACAGGCCGTACGACCGTACAAATGACGTGGCACAGGATGACATGGCATAGATGACGTCAACAGGATGACTGGGAAGGTACGGTGACAGGTGGCAGGGTACGTGGCAGGCAGGTGGATGAATCAGCGCTCGACAAGTGGCATTGTTCTTGACGAATGGAGAGGTGCCACGTGGCCCAGTCATGGGCTGCCACGTGGCACCCTGTGGTTGGCTCGTGATTTGTGTAAAATTATGGGGTCTCCACCGGGGTCGAACCCCCGACCTCCTCCGCGCTGTGGACTGGCAGGACCGGGCTAACCGCCCACCCCACTGGTGTGACCTAATAGTCATACGGCAATAAATTTATTTAAGTTTGATTAAAGGTTTAAATGGAGGCGGAAAGGGCTGGGGCTTAGCCCCAGCCCATGGTTCGATATATATATATATATATATATATATATATATATATATATATATATGCGACCACATTTTTGGAGCACGGGGGCCACGGATAGGGGCGCACCCTCCACCATAAGACCAGCAGTGAGACCATAGGCCAAGCGCGAGGATAGGAGGTGGTTCTATGGAATGGGGCATGCGACCATGGATGTCGGTAAAGGGGCCAGCGCACAGCCTTTCAGGCTGGCGCTTGGCCATATTTAGCTACCATATGACCAAGTTTAGGGGCATGTGCACAGTCTAAGGGGCTAGGCCCTATTTTTATACAAAAGTGGGTTTTTTGTTAATGTTTGGGATTTTTTTATTGATATTATGCCTGTATTAATGGATTTTAGCCATTATTGGGAGATTTTGAGCCCTATTTGAGCTCAGATTTTGGGAGGAAGTTGGGGATGGATAACCAACTTCAGATCTATAAAAACCAGGCCTGTTTGAGGCCATGAAGGATAGTGAGAGTAGAGTTATGCTGAAGGGAAGCCAAGCCAAAGCCATTTTTATGCAGGGAAGCTATTGAGGAGCAGACACTTGCGGGCCATTTCTGGGAGCTCCGAACATCCGTTTTGCGTGCCATTTTATTTGCTAGGTTTTAGAGATCTGGAAGAACATGACCAAATCAGTCTTGTAGCCAATTGGCACTGCTGCGATGTACTTTTGAGCTTTTGAACAGAAATAAAGAAGCCTCCCCCACAGAGACAAAGGCCCGGAGACGTAGGCAATGTTGCGCCGAACTCTGTTATCAATCCTCTTGTTTTGGTTTGCTGTTTATTACTTCATTTTCAGATCTGCAGATGTGTATATGGCTGTCATAATTCCTCTCTTTTCCTCATTCTTTCATTAAGCTTCTTAAAAGGGTTAATTAACACATGCAATTTAAAACTCAACCATAGTCATTAAAAGATCTTGACGGATCACAAAGGGAGCTTCAAAATAATTCTTAACAACCAGAAAGAAAGAGTTCTTGCAACAACCATTGACCCCCAACTAATTGGTCGATGTTCTTATTTATAACATAAAATTCAACTAAAAAAATGACTAAGTGTAGTTTGAACAAAACAAAATTCGCCGCGTTGCGTCCTCTTCTAACAGTTTCTTTAACAGTCAACTTGAGATATCACTTGAAAGGGTGACTTTCCTCATACTTTGACCAACTGATAAACAGATCCTCACAAGTATGGGCCCATGGAAATCTATGCTGCTCCATCAGAGACTCGTAAATTCCTCTGATATCCACCGCATGCGCTCGGTACTTCACTAGACTGGTGTTTAACTACTGTAGCACAATCCGAGCTCTAATCGGATGTTCCACAAATCTCTAGACTTGTCCTGGCATTGTGTCGTCCACCTTATCTAGCTCTTCGACCCACAATAAATCTTGCTTGGTATGCGATTTGACTATGTCACACAAGTCGATGAATCTATCTGGGGTGTCGAACTCGGGGAGTTCGATATCCTTCATCACTTTGTTGATTTTTTACTAATGTTTCTCGCATTTGGCCTACTTCTCTTGAATTTCTCGGGGTGGTTCCTGAGACATCTTAGCCCAATACCCGGCTGATCGCTTCATGCAGTCAAGACTACTCTTTCCCAGCATTCAGATGTCGTGATCTTCTTTACTTCGGCCCTGTTGAACTGCACCAATGTATTCGAGTCTCTCCACGATTTACTGTGCCCTTTCATGCCACCGCTCCATATCCTTTCACGTTGGGAGTGCCATAAGAGTGTCTTCCTGGAGCTCAGCTATCTTTTCATTAAAAAGGTGCCTCTCTGTTTTGAATTGGCTGTAAGCTTCTTCGAACTCACTTCTCAGGTATACTGTGGTTTGAGTGGTTCCTTGATAGTATTCAGCCAGGTGGCGCAAGTGTTCTAGTTCCTTCACAATGGAGGCCAACTCCTTTTCATCTCATTTGGCTCTTTCTAGGGTGGCATTTGAGAGAGCCATCCTCGTGCCGAGGAGCTCAGATGTTCTGGCATTTTCCGTGTTTATCAAGTTTTCCTCTGTAGTGATGAGGATGGTGCGATCCAACGCGATCCTCCTTCTCTTTGTGGTTCTCTGGACGATGGTATTCCTCTTTTGATCGTAGGAGAGCGCATATATATCGGCTACCTCGTCTGTAGGTTCGAGAATCTATTGATCACCCCATATGAGTGTATTTCCCAAATTTTTGGTGGTGTATATTTGTTCGAGGTCAGGTTCTTGAACTTTCTTGTTGTGCTCCGAAGGCCCGTCCTCCGACTGTCGCTTGTTGGGGATCTGAGTATCGAGTGGAATAGAGGCATTGAGAAAAGATTTGATACTTACTTGTTCATCGGCAGTTGAAACACCGATTTCCTTTTGCGGGGATCCTTCCTTTGGCTCATCCGGTTCTAACTTGTCCATCAGATTGGTTTTCTTCACATCGAGCCTTTTTATGGTGGGAACATTTTCGGTCTCTATTTCCTTTCGTGGGATCTCCTTGGTTTGGACCTCGAGAGCAGAAGAAGAAGTCTTCTCATGTCCCTTTTCTTCTTGGACATGCATAAGGGTCTCGCGAGATGTCTCCGGGCTTTCATCATCACTATATATATTTATAAACTCGCTCACAGTATTAGGCGCGCTTGTTTCTACTGATACTCAACCTGCCTCTGGTTGAGTTGTCACTCCTACCAGCGATCTATCCGATGGCATTGTGGATTCAGGGTTATTTGACCCATTGATGTTATCAAGGTTTGTGAGATCAGGGCCGCTTGACCCCGCCGGGCTTTCCTCTGGGTTATCGGTCGGAGGCGTCGTCCATATGACAAGGTCTAGGTTATCCTGTATCCGCTTCATTAATAGCTGGGCCTGTTGATACATGAGTCCTGCCATCCCCTGTACAACTTGAAACTTGAAGAAATTCCTATCTTGTACCAGGGTTACCTGGGGAATATCCGCTATTTCGTTGGCTTCTTGAGGAGTTTCCACCGCTTCGACTGATTCAAGTGTTATCCTTTTTTCGCTGGCCCTGAGGATTTCTTCAGCCCATTTTTCCAAGACTGTTTCTTGCTCATCCCAACTCATGGCCTTGAACCTGGTTGCTTTATAATCAACCATCCTAGCCACCACCTCATCCCAACTTTGAGAATTTTCGGTGAAGATCTCATCCTCAAACTTGTCATGGACATATGGCTAGCAAGATGATACCTGTTTCACGTGCTTCAGGACTAGGCCCTTGGGGTCATGCTTGTGAAAACTAGCAGTCTAAAATCATAACTCCAATTGGCTTAACCCTTCTTGCTTGGCATGTGCGGTGTCCTTTACCATGTAGAAATCAATATGGAACCCATAGGGTATGAAGGCCCACTTCTTATCCTTTACCAAAGTAGCATTATAACCTTGTAGGATGGTCTAATAACAGATTTCCCCTACCACTAGTTGATCAGGGACATATACAGGTAACAGATGGGGTGCTCTGGTGGCACCAAAAACCCTGATGTAAGTGTCGCGCTCATCCAGATACCAATGGCCAACTTTCGATACAACCTTTTTGGCTACAACTGATAGCCTTGGGCACTCTTTCTTGAACAACAGGAAATAAATACGTGCGATAAACTGATCGTATATGAGAGAGCAGGATTTCTTGTACCTGTTCTCCCATAAGATGTTGAAATACAGATGGATCGGGAGCTCTATTGTGTGTCAGCTCAAGTTCATTCCGATGAGGGCATTTCTGGCACAAATGATGTCCAATAGATAGGAATCCATATAGAAGGATGGGGTTTCTCCCTCTTTTGACGTTTGAGCATGTCGTATGCAAGTGCTTAGCTGTTTGGAGGTAATGGAACCCCAGTTAAAACTTATTCCGAAAATGGCCACCATATAAGATAGAGGCATCCAAGCCTCTGAAAACCTGTAGCAGTATTTCTCCCCATGCAATCGACAGAGGAGAGCCATTAGGTAGATGTACGACTCCCTCAGGTTAGAAGTCGGGTACCAGCCGGAGGTCCGATTGGTGAAATTTTCATCCTCTCTCCACCATGACGCCATCGCCTTGCTGGTGTCGTTTTTCTCATAGAAGCTTACAACAAAATCAGTGTTTATCTGTTCTTTCGGCTCTCTGAGCTTGTAGTAATTCTGCACTTCCACTGGGAGGAAAACCCCGACACACCCGCCATTGTCGTCGTTAATCAAACATTTTTGTGTGTCAGTGTGATCGATAAGCCATTTTAGGAGTTCAATGCAGGGGAATACCAGAGTCTTGCTCACCACCATGTGCAGATATGCCTTTCGGACATTCAGAAAGACTTCATCGTCGAGTCTTCTCGTATCAGGATCGTTGTGCGGGGTATATTCGAGGAGTTCCTCCCGCTTAATCTTCTTGAAATGTTATTCCCAACTCGGGAATACTGTCTTGGTACCGATGTTCTCCTTTGTGTCTCCAAAGGCTGGAGGTTGAATGTAAGCTTTCTTGGTGGCAATTTTGATGACAGGCACTGGTTTTGGAGCGAATTCTAATTGTCTCGCCACCGCTAGGGAGGAACCTTCTCCCACCTCTGGTTCTTGTAGCTTTGGTGCTCTTGGATATTTCTTGGTGGTGGGCTTCTTCAGAGGCATCGTTCCTGCAACCGGAAATGATCTTTAGGCAGGTGTACAGAGTGACATTGGATAAAACGTATGAAATGAAGCATAAAACATCCATAGACTGGTACATACCTGCAACGCTTGCTAAACTGTTGTTTTTTATACTCATTGGACCTTAGAAGCTACCCCCAGACTGCTCGTCTTGCTCCTCTGGATGATCTGTATTCCTTTGCGCACAGAATAACCTTGTTTTCAATGACTTAGAGAATATAACGGGAGAGATCCTACCAGTTGTATCAACCAGTTAATACGAGTAATGGGTGAAATTCAAAACAATCTATTGTCGAATCTCTGCAAATAAATTCTACGTGGGTTGACGGTGGAGGCATGGCGGGGGGGAAGCACTGTATCGACAAGTTCAAATGGTCCTTTGGATTCATAAACAAATTAGCAACTAGTGCGAGATTCCAGAATTAATTAACCTTTAAATGCGTCGTATCTAGCGTATCTCAAAGCTAAAACGTCCCATCGCGTCATCTTCTTAGTGGGTAGATCGAGAATCGGTGATATCCTTATGCATGTTTCCGTCGGTATCCTCCTGAGAAAACTTTCGACGCTGATTGACTTCATTGTATGGTATCGACGTGGCACCACTGACTCGGGATACAGGGTACTGACAACCGGGAACTTAACTTACAGGTAACGGTCGGACTTGGGATTTTGTTTAAGTCAAATGCACTAAACTGAGCTTAACATTGCGACTTCCGATGCCGGGTGAGTATCGGGGATCGACCTTCGGGAATAAAACTAGCACACAGTTTCTTCATGGGTTATCGTCCTTCGAATCTCTCGATACCGAAAATGTTTCGGAAGTCGGCGATCGTCAATTATTATTTCATTTTCATTCAACGCTTAATCTTTTAACCTTTCGTCGATGCCGTGAGAATCAGTCATCAACGATATCCTTGGTGAAGTTCGTTCGTGAAAGAAAACGTCCATTCCCTGACGCAGATGAGGATCGACGCTCGACGACTGTGGTGTTCCCGAGTGATTTTCTTCCTACTGTAATTCTTTTCGATGACGAGTCCACAAACGTGTTGGGAAAAGTTTTGGTTGTCGATTCTTTAGTTCTTTAAGTTATAGATTTCTTGCATGTTTAAGCAAGCTTTTAAATACTTAATGAGAATAAAAAATGATAAGCAAAGGACACATTTTTCATTTTAGACAATGCGAAAAGATCAAGTGGTACCCAAAAAGGTGAAATTTGATGTAGACTTTTTAGGGTGTGTTGAGTGCTCAACACTACTCTCAGTGGACTCACCAAGTAAGCTTGTAAGATAAGGGCTTCTGGAGAAGCTTATCAAAATATATGTCGTTGAGGAGAATGACTCGATCCTCCCCGACAACGAGGCCAAAATATTATCATTTTATTTGTAGTTGTGTAAATCCTAACATAAGATCACCAAATCTTGCATAAGTATAGTATATCCTACCACTGTTACCTTAGTAAGAAATTCCCTCGTTTTAGTGATGGAGGAGGTCCACCACAAGGGAGGATTCCCCAGTGACCTCAAAGGATCAAAGTAGCAAGTTTGTTAGCCAAGCCTACCGCCCCCCTCTCTATGAAATGGATGAGGTATGGAGATGTTTGAGTACCTTCCCGGAACAAGAACACTTATAACATATATATGATTGATTTCCCAAGTATAAACATGCAATCAAAACCTCACAAGACACTAGACAATGATAATTTTCTATATAGTTGGCACATAATTGCAACAATACAACATTTATAACAACAAGTACAAATTTGTAACAATAGTAATAAATATCCCTCATAAATGCAACAATTAACAATAGAAATTCAACATAAACTTAGTAGATTAATACCCAATTGTTATATGCAATTTCTAGTAAGTTTAGGCCACCTTTAGATCAATGTATGCAACAAATAAGAGAGTATTTAGATGGTTGTATCAAACTTTGGTAACAACAACAAGATTTCAATCAATTAGCTTAAGTTAATGTTATTTAAGTTAGTAGATAGCTTGAGGGATTGAGAATAAAGAGTTTTTATTTATCACTTTCACCGTAAGAGAGATTTTATGATTAGTTCCTTAGGCCTATGGAGGCTCGATTAGAAAAATGCAACTTACTTGGAACTTGATCTAGATGTAACCAAGAGTTAGAATTCAATCTCTAAGGTGCTAGCACATTAGGGCCTTAGACATTAAACCTTGAGGAGAGGGATCTTCTAGGTTATAAGCACTTTTCGGCCCCAGAAACCTTTTCTCCCTTCTTGTTGCTTCACCTAGGTCAAGAATCAAGAGTCTAGGGATAAAATCCTAAAGTGATATCACTTTAGGGATTTAGGAATCTAACCCTAGCTAGGATTTCCTTTACAAACTATGGATAATACTAACCTCGTGAGAGGAGGTTTCACTTATGCTCCTCTCTTAGGGTTTTTCCAAGCAAAATCTTTAATATGAACAAGTAAATATTCACCATGAAACATTCAATAACATGAGATGAAATTGCATAAATTTACTTACTTCACCAAGATATCACAAGAACAAACCCCAATTGCATCAACACCATCCAAAAATCAGCAAAAGACATCCATAACTTGACCTTCCAAGTAAGGCACATTTGTAGAAGAGAGAGATAACCAAGGATAAGGCAAAAATTTCACACTTAGTCTCTCACAAAGGTGAGAGGCTTTGATGATTAAATGAAAGGTAAATGAGATTTATTTATATGGATCTACCTTGACCTATTTGTCCACTTAAAAATTTCAACAACCAAACATAAGAGGGCCGACCCCTTCAATTTGTCTTTTAAATTTGCAAAATTAAAATTTACATGAAATAAAACCCTAGAAGGCTGACATAAGTCCTCATAGTGAAACACCAAGCATGAGGGAGGAAGACATTGGGCCTCCAAAGGTCATGTGTTAGGATCTCACATGCCAAAGTGTCATGCCATGGTCTCCTCTTATCCAACAACCATGTGATCCATCAAACCCTAGCTCAAGGGTGACGTCAAGGGCCCATGGTTGATGTATTAGGCCTCCAAAGGTCAACATCCAAGTGGAATGGGAAGCAATACCATCCTCTAGTGATGTCCAGGTGCCTCCAAAGGCAACATTCCTCATCCTCAATGTGCAATGCTAATAATCAATGGTGCTCCATGTGTGCGGTCTAACATCCATCCTGCAGGCAAGGTATTGCAAAGACAAGCCAATATTCCCTCCAAGGGTCCACAAGTCACATGGATCATGCCAA
This sequence comes from Picea mariana, assembly GCA_032191745.1. NCBI lineage: Eukaryota > Viridiplantae > Streptophyta > Pinopsida > Pinales > Pinaceae > Picea > Picea mariana. The sequence continues at coordinate 543,215 of JASDQU010012849.1, read as the reverse complement.
GTAAGCCACATATAATACAAGAACCAACCAAACATGTGCATCAAATCCCCCTTTTCAAATTAAACAAATTCTCAAAGACCTTATAAGCTTTGCAAAAATTAGGTATGGGAGGGGTGTCATGGTGCCCTATTGGGTAGGCCAATCCCCAAGTCAAGGACTATTTCCCAAGAAGACCCTATCTAAGTCATGTAGTGAGTATGAGGTGGATTGGAGTAAGACTTCTAGGCACAGGGTTCTTTACATACAAGGGTTCGTATTGTCTCATTTATGGGTGCCTTTGTGGAGGGTGTGCAATTCATTATGGTATGAACATTGATTAGTATGTGCAATGGAAAGTAAGGACTACCACAATTCCACTTGAATCTAGAAACACAAAGAGTGCCATAAGCAATGGAAAGTAAGAGACACCACAAAACACATTTCCTCAACAAGAGGGACATTCATCAATTATGTGTTTTATTTTTAATGTCCTTCATTTTTTTATGGAGAGTATCTTCATTCTCTGAGGACCTTAGGGTGAGAATCTAGAGGGATAATGCATGGATTTTATCTTTTACCAGCTACAACACCTTTGGGCCTTTATCTACTTCTTCCCATGAAATGAGGTACAAGCTCTTCTTGGGATCAATACACCCAAAAACCCAAAATATGAGGAAACATAGGGGAAGAATTGTGGAAAGAGGTAAGTATGAGTGGGGATGGTATGATGACCCTTCAAGCAGACCCCCATTAACAACCCTTTTCCCAAGGGTGACCCACTTACCAAGAAACCATGTCAACCACCAAGGTTAAATAAGGAAAAAAGTTATAAATTCCAAACAAACATTCCATAATCAAGAAATGACTCTTTGCAACATGCTCAAGTGCTTTAAGTATTGAAGTGGCACTTACCATTATACCAGAATTGTTAACTCATGAAGCAAGATATGCTTTCCTTTGTGGTCCTAACTGATGTAGTGGATGGTACTCTATTGTTGGTGATGAGTGGTGATGTAATCATGACTAGGAGGGACCATGTGGGCTTTGTTGGTCAATTTGGCTCTCGACACTCTGTGTCTGCTACTTGTGGGCCTTGAGACACGATCTCCTTAGTTACCCCTGGCTTGGGGGGGGGGGGGTAACAGGTCCTTCACCCAATTTTTGACTTGACTTTTATGAATTGGGTCATAAGTGAACCCTGGCTCAATGTAGGGTCATTGTGCCTGTTGTCAATCTTAACTCTGTATTCACGCAAACAAGATTTTTTTTTGTAAAATATAATGCACTAGGGAATTATAAGCAAGTAATACCAAATAGTCAGGTGTTGAAACAAGCAAATGACCCACATCAACTTCATTGTATTAATAGGTGAAAGGGCCCAATTAGAACTTTCTCTATTGAAAATGGAAAGCCCATTGATTATGGCCTAGTTGTCGTATGCAAAGTATGTCAATTGGTCTCTAATCCAACTAATGAATGCAACATGTAAGAATATAAATGAGTATGAACAAGATGCAAAATGAAACTAGCTTAATCTAACTAGAGGAGCAAAGCACAAAGTCGAGAGATGCGATACTAGGGAGAATAGTCCAATGCTACCACTAAAAATGAACCCAAATCAAATCCTCCCAACTCCCTCTTGAAGCAGAATGATTCGACTACGAAGAACACCTCCCTATCACAAAACCAATTAGTAACCAAGATGAAATGAAACATGATTAAACAAATAGCAACAAGGGGAGTAATCCACCAATGCGAAAATCGAATGCTTTTAGTAAATGAGAATAATCCACAAGCTTCCAAGAGAGTCCCTGCTTCATATTAGTTGTTAGTTAATAAAATAAGTGAAAATAAACAATACCAATGAAAAACTAGTTCATAAGTTAGAATGCCTATGCCCACAAACAATAAGAAAACTAGAAAAGGAGGGAATAATCCACAAATAATCACATTTCCGCAAGAGTATAAACACACTAGCTAACATCATCTTATTTATTAACACATCAAAATAGCTTACAATGCCAAAAAGGAAACCCTTTTCTTGAAAGCAATGGTTCCTTTAATAAGTTTATTTGTGGCCCTTGAGCTTTTGACTTTTATGAGTATTCATCTACCTCAGGTGACCCTTGAGCTTCTAGATGGTCTTTGAGATTTTAACTTTTGACTCATTACAAATTTGTTTTATTCTCAACGCATTGTCCAATGTAAACACAAGACTATGTAGTTTTTGTTTGAGATTAGAAATTACAATACTTTCCTCATGAGGGGGTTGTATCTGTAACGTACCCCAGTTTAACTGAGTCCCATTACGAGAAAAATACACATTAAAATTAAGACTTCTAGTTGAATAATTTCCTATAGCTTACCAACCACAGATCACACATAGATTTAACCATATATGTTACCATAATTTTAAATGCATATACAACATAATGGAAACCATGAATGCAACTGTTCAAGCAATGGAAAGATACCCAACATTCATATAAACCATTTGCACAGTGTAATAAACAAAATAAAAACAACAGAACACTTACATGTTAATAATTAACTAGTTGGTTACATATGAAGGATGAACCTCCCAGCCATGCGTTGCTATTCATTTCCTCTCAACAACATGTCACCCTCAACCCGAGGCTATGAGTCCACAAGAAGGTATGTCCCTCTTGGTTTTCCACTCTCCACACTCAGAAACCCAAAAACCTAGGTTCTACTCGAACAACAGTTCCAATCCACAAACTCTCTTCCCCACAACCTGTACAACCTAAGGAATGTACCCCTTTCACTGCTCATGACCCCTTGGGATGTACCATTTGTTTATCAGGGCTTGTAGTGTACTTGTTTGGACATGAATCTCTTAGTTGGGGACTCCAGGAACTCTCATTTTCTTCAGGAGTGCTCAGAACAACCTTCACAAGGCTCTTGTGCCATTTCCTTGACAGAAAAATGCACTACTGGCTTACAACCTGTTTTACAGACACATAGGCCACATTTCCAACATAAACAAAACCCCAAAAATGGCTACCTTCAAGCATAGCATGGTTGGTGCTCTTCCCAGCACTCATCTTCCCTCTTGTTGTCCAAAAACTACATGTCCAAAAATTGTCCACTTTCAGCATGCGGATTTCCCTTGTTCTCCCTTGCTTGCTCGACTCTCACTCTTCCCAAAGATGATTGTATTTGAACCCCATGCTCCCAATAACTCTTGGATGTGACTTCTCACACCCACCCTCTTACATCAATTCAATGATTGGCTTTGGGAACACTCAACAACAGATATAATCTTTATACACAATGATAATAAATTCAGGATTGTGGGTTTGGATTAATACCCATGAATAAAACCCCCTTTAGCTTCCCTCTATTGTGGAATCATATCCCCCATCGTTATTGTCCCTCTCATATCACAACCAACGATTACTACTTTTATTAATCATTTTCAATATACAATTTACATATCTTGGCCCTCGGCCATATTAATCAATACCTGCTTTTTGCCCCAAACATATCGGCTCACCAGCCTAAATCACCCTTATACAATTACTTTATAATTTGTAGGGATTAAAATTGGGAATGCTACATTCCCCTCCCTCTTATTTTTTTGTTGTCCTCAGTGCACAACACCCTATGGGTGTTCATACATATCACAAAAATCAGGCTCTTTGGCTTTTAATCAACATATAAATTCTTCAACCTAATTATCACACAAGCACTCCAACCCAACACATACATACATAGGCACTCCAACCCCAAAAATAAAATACATAACCCATTGGCATTCTCCTACAACTATCCCGGTTTCCACCAACTCACTTCCTCTCCACCTGCCCAACTGAAGGAATTTACCCCCTTCATTGCTCTCATTCCATTGGGCTGTCCCATTCATTTATCAGTGTCTCTCTGGCACATGTAACCAAGATTCTCACTAGTGAGAACTCAAGGGAACTCCCTGTTAGGAAAACTACCAAGAAATAACCAACAACAACCTTGTTGTTGTAATGCAACTCACATAGGATTTCACTCTTCAAGCTTGACAACTTGGTTCTTCAACAGTGCAAGTCCCGCACATGATTTCACTCTTCAAGCTTGACAATGTAGTTCTTCAAAAGTGCAAGTCCCACACAATAGTTCAATCTTCATGCCTGACAACCTGGTTCTTCTGCAAGCCTATCAATTTGCTTCTTCAATCTTCAACTCTAAATGCTCTATAAATCAGTGCCTATTATTGCTTTAGCTCTAGTGCTCTTCTCCTACAAGCCTAACAACTTGTTTCTTCTTGTTGTACTCACACTCTAGGCTCAGACATCCCTTTCACTATTATACAGTTACTCAGGTGATCCATCATTTGCCAAGGTGTTCATGCATAGAAGAATGCCAACTTGCTGCTAGACTTCCACTAGCAATCTGTAACTTATGGAAATTATCCCTTATGCATCATATGCATACAATCAATATGAGACACCATCATACAATTTTCAATTATCAATTTTCAAATTTGTTTTATTCAGGAAAATAAAATCTTCCAAGCATGATTTTTCTATTCATAATTGTTTGGCTCCTACAACAACATGTATCGATCTTCTTCATGGGCTTACACCATTGACATATCCAAGACCACTTTTCTTGCAGTTTCTCAATTTTCACTCAGCCAAACATTTGTCATTATTCATGCACATTTATAACAACTCACGAAGTGATCTCAGAATTGTATTTTACCAACAATTCAATTATTTTCAACCATTATTTATTTAAAAAAAATGTAAATCAACTATTAATCATATTATTTGGAATGAAACTATCATTCATTGTACATGCATTATCAACACACCAATCTCTTTATAATGCACTCAAAGTTTACCAATAAATAAACCCAATGTGCCAATACCCATGGCCACATCTACACAATGCATACTTGCATTCACTTAAGAATACCATATATACATGTCATATATTCCACCATGTGAGTTGGAAAGTCTATCCAATGCCTTAACACATTATCCAAACTCTTCCCCATTTTTATGTTCGATCATTTGGATACCTTCCTATTCAACACTAGGAATATAATTCTCTTAGTGCTCTCCCGTGTTGACAAAGAGGTTGCAGTCCAAACATCGGTTATACAGGGGAGAACCATTATGCACATGTGTGACGCTTTGTCCTTTCCATTTCCAAATTCAACATAGCCTCACTCATGGCCATCTCTAATGGAATCCATTTCTACAACAGGAGTATGTCTCATGATTTAATTCAATTATGATCTCATAACCAACATAAAGTAATATGCAATTAAATTTCTATGTAAATGCATTTAGGCATCAATAAAATGTGCATACTCAAGGTCCTCTGCCTTTACACACTAATTCAAATATTAAAATTTTATTGAGAGAATTTCCCCCTCAATTCCCTTTCAATGAGTATGCATCATAAGCAACTGAATGCATACCTGCCTAACTATTACTACATTAATTGATGTTACCTGATCAACTGATATTTTGTAGAAGCTTGCCAACTCTCTTCACTAATTCTCTTGGTCAACATTCTTACCATCCTCCTTTGTCCTCATACAAATGGTTTTCATATGCTGCGCCATCATCAACATCTTCAACCACACTATAATAATTTCCTTGAATACACAATCTATCATTAGTCATACCCAACTATCATATTTGCATTATTTCACACACACACATATCACCAAACTGCTCTTAGTTTACAATTATGCCATATGCATGTTCAAGAATTCCCACATGCACAAATGCACATCAATGTGCATAAGAATTCAATCTCATCATGACTATTTCATGTACATGCATTCTATCTTTCCTATATGCATCCATGCATCATTTCCATTATGCACTGCAATGAATATTATTTCAGCTTTATTTATTTATTTTGTTGTAGATGGTTTTCCTTGGAATCCTGTTGAACCTCGTTTCCCTATGCACTGCCATTCTGCTCAACTATGCACAATTCATCCCTATTCTGAACCTTTTATTCAATCCCCACTTGGCCATTCTGCATTTCCAACCACTAGATCCCCTAGTGTCGCCATCTCACAGTTGCTTCCTTTATGCAAAGAATCTTGTCCCAACATCTTTTGGGACAATATAAATATTTATAGTGTTGTAACATGCACTAATCCAACTAAATATTAACACTATAATGTAATTAACCACTCCCCATTTCCTTGACCAAACTAGTCTTGAAATACCATTCTCATTGATTGACATTTCAACATTCTGAAATGTTTCTTTTATGTAATCTTTTCCAATATATTTTGCTATCCATGAATTTGCTCAATTTTAGATATTTCTCTTCACTTCATTGAGTGATTCACTGTGAAGCACTTCTTGTCCACTCAAGACCACTCTGCTCCAAATGGAATAATACACTCCTCCATTTGCACATGTACCCTGCTTCCACTACGCACTTTGATAACAAAGGCATCTTTCTTGTTCCGAGTACTTTAGACATAAGTTGCTAGATCATATCTAATAATTACTTCTTCTTGCATTCCTATGCTTGCACATAAAGATGACTCATCCACTCCATGAGTCACACATCATCTCATGATATCCTTTTTCCTTCTCTTGCAACAAGCTTTGTAGCCTTCACTATATTTCTACCCTCAAGGCTATGGAGTCCTCCTTAACTCTCCATGTGCATGTTATGGCATTCCTCACCTGTTGGCTTCATGCTTTATGTGAGAACCTCTATTGATTTTCCTTTGCAAGAAATTTAGATTCTATAGTAGCTATATACTGATCTTTCTTTTCTCTTCCTTAGTTCGTTGTCAACCTTTCATCACCTGCTCTGTAGCCCTACACTTCCCTCTGCAACTCTTTGATGTTTCAACCAACTGTACAAGCTTGACCTTCTTTCCTATCCAATGGACCCTAGGATTAATCTAGAATAGACCCGCACAATCTTCATTTGTGGAATATTATCCTCTTGCTAACAATCCCTCAACACAACACTCTTTGCTAGAGTGCTCCTATGCTTATTAACAATGCCCTGTTAATAAGCTCAACCCCTTTTTTATTTTTCCAAGATAATTGCACTTCAAATGTGCCTCTATACTTATGCATAGGCACTATCATGAGTTTCAATACTCTTCCTTGCCTAGAAATCACCTCTGGCACTCACCTCTATCCTTTGGGAAATTTCTCCAAGTTTTGACATTACTTGGAAAAATCTTCACATCGAGTAGCTACATGGTTCATGGAATCCAATTCTTCTTGCAACTTTATGGAGAAACTCGATGCACTGATGGAGAAATTATACCTTCTATCATGTTTTCCTCTAGAATACCTTTTCGATGACCATACTCATGCTTCAATTTGGTTTATGAGGCAAAATTTATGACTTCCTAAAATTCCCATTCCACTCATTGGTGTCCTTCAAGTCCATTAGTCACTTTCCTTCTGATTCCTTTAGGATCCTTCGACTCAAAATTAAATTCTAAGTGGACTCAAAACTAAATTCTAGGTGGACTAATGACTACTTTCTCTCTCAATTATGAGCATTGAGCATAAAGTTATAGTCAATTGAATATTGTCAATTTACCCCTTTTGTGCACCTTTCTCCATGGTGCAGATAATCTCAAACACCAACTTTGGCTATCTGTAGAGGTGAATCTGTTAGAAACCAATGAAAATTTTCTAACCGACACAGATAACAGTGTTGATACTTAATTCACAACAACTTTCAGATTATCAAATTGACGCTACAATCAAAATCCACAACAATTTGGAAATGACAACTTTGTCATTTTGCACTTTCTCCTGGCTTAGCAATTTTATCCTTGTTCATGCATCCCTACACCATATCCTTTGGGATTCTGATAGAATCTCAATTAGGTATCTTCATGCCCACCTTTTAAATGATCTGTCAAAATTTCGCCTTCATCCGGGTTTTGGGTTGATAGTTATGGCCCGCAAACATTTTACTTGTTTTCCCATTTTTAACCCTGTATAGTACACGTCTTCGTTTTCTTCTTGTACATTTTTCTGTATCCACATTCCAAATTTGGTTCCATGGATGACTTCTATGGTTCATGAGATTTCCATAGAATACTTTTGTGCCCCAAATGGACTTGTGAGCAAGGAGTTATGCCCTCTGGAAGTAAACTGGTACTGAAAATATGCCTTGTACTGTTTCGGTTATAACTTTCTCATACATGCTCTGTTTTGTGTTCGAGATAGATCATTGGAAAAATCTCACTAATCTCTTTCATTTAATATGAATAGGTCGTGTGTATCAAAGGTACACAGAGTTCTTGTGTTTTTGACTACCTAAAAATGTTGTTTAGGGCCTCAAAATGCCCCTGCAAGTTGATGACCTTCGAAAATCATAAAAATTCATAGAAAAAATGATTTTTTATTGTTATAACAATCTTTTAATCTGAGTCATTGTTATCAAAATCGATATTAATCTTCACCATGGATTCGCTAAGCCTTCCCCAGGCCCACGGATGAATCTCCACCGTTGATCACCAACTCAAAGAAATATGGATTGTTGTTTCCCCCAACACTCCATCGACGATCGATAATTCCCTTTGTTAAACCAAACTTGTTCACAATTTTCATTGAACCCCGATTATCGACAATCTTCGTTTGCAAACCAGACCTGTTCACAGAATTTTTCGAATCTCGATCATCTCTCTTGGCAAACCAATTTTTCCCACTAATTTCGTTGAACTTCGATCGTCAACGATCGACCATTTCTTAGCTGATGTGGCAACTATACTTACGTGGCATGAAACATGGATGTCGAAGTGGCATGACATGTGGATGGTGACATCACATGACATGTGGATGATGATGTGGCACACCACATGGATGATGACATTGCATGACACATGGATGATGACATGGCATGATACGTCGTCCCCCTCTTACCTTTTCATTGACGATGGACAACTTCTCTTAGATGAACCAAACACCTCGCCAATTCTGCTGACCCTAGATCTTCGACAATTAGAAATTTCTCTTGGTCAAGTGAAACACTTCACCCATTATGTTGATGCTCGATCATCGACAATTTCTTTTGGCCGAGCAAATTTACTCATGAATTTCGTGAAACTTTGATACTTAGAAAATTTTCTATTGAGATTACATTTGATTTCAAGATTAATGGCTCAGATTCATTGTAGATTGATTAAAACTTATAGTTTTTTAGCATTTTGCAAAATGAAGTAGATCGACAATCTGGATTAGTTTTCCGAGTTTTGCAAAAGGAAGCAGATCAATGACCATGATTCATCTTTGTAGATTGGTGAAGTTAGAGAAATTGACGATTGAGATTCATTTTTAGAGGTTTGGAAAATAGAGTAGATCGATGGTCGAGATTCATCGACAGAGCTGGGTGAAGTATGGTGAATCGATGATCAAGATCAATTTAATTGGGAGATTAATGGCCCAAATTCATCCTGGGTTTTTGGTCAAAAAATTAATAAGTATAGGAGTTTGGCGAAATTCATGAGTAAATTTACTCAGCCAAAAGAAATCATCGATCACCAATGATCGGGATTCAACAGAATGGGTGAACGTCGATCTACTTCTTTTTGCAAAACATTGAAAACTAATCCAGACCGTCGATCTTTTTCGTTTTGCAAAACATAAAAAAACTATAAATTTTAATCAATCTATGATGAATCTGGGTCATTGATCTTGAAATCAAATGTGATCTCTGTCATCGATTCACGAACATCTCCCAATTTCTTCAACTTCCATTAAAACATAATTTGTATTTCTGTGATGTGCATATTTACGTCCTTGATCATCTCTTTGACAGTTCTGAAGGCAATTCGACCTGGATTCTCTCAAAAACCTTTGTATTTCATATAAACCATTTACACAATGGAATAAACAAAATAAAAACAACAGAAAACTTATCTGTTAATAATTAACCATCTGGTTATGTACGGAGGATGAACCTCCCAACCATAGGCATTTCTATTCATTTACTCTCAACAACAGGCCACCCTCGAGCTGAGGCTATGAATCCATAAGGAGGTATGTCCCTTTATGTTTTCTACTCTCCACACTTTGCATCCCCAAAACCTAGGTTCTACTCCAACAACTGTTCCAATCCACCAAATCTCTTCCCAACAACCTGCACAACCCAAGGGATGTACCCCCTTCACTTCTCACAACCCCTCGGGCTGTACCATTTGGTTATCAAGGATTGAATTGCACTTGGTTGGCCAAGAATATCTAAGTTTGGGACTCCAAGAACTCTTAACTGCTTTAGGAGTGCTCACAACAACCTTCACTAGTCTCTTGAGCCATTTCCTCAACAAGAAAACTCACTACAGGATTACAACCTATTTTACAGGCACACAAGCCACATTTCCAGCATAAACACAACCCAATAATTACTACCCTCATGCACAACATGGATGGTGATATTCCTAACACTCAGGTCCCCTCTTGTTGCCCAAAAACAACATGTTCAAAAACTGCATGTTCAAAAACTATCCCCTTTTGCATACAAATTTTCCTTGTTCTCCCTTGCTTGCTTGAATCTCACTCTTCCTAAAGATGATTCTACTTCAGCCCCATGCTCCCAATAACTTTGGGATGTGACTTCTCACAACCACCCTCTTGCATGATTTCAATGATTGGCTTTGGGAACACTCAACAAAAAATAAAATCTTTATACACAATGATAATAAATTCAGGAATGTGAGTTTGGGTTAATACCTATGAATAAAGACCCCTTTATCCGCCCTCTATTGTGGAATCATATCCCCCCATTGTTATCGTCCCTTCTATATCATAGCCAATGATTACTACTTTTATTAATCATTTTTAGTATACATTTACATATCTCGACTCTCGACCATATTAATCAATACAGGCTCTTTGCCCCAAACATATCGAATCACTAGCCTAAATCACCTTTATAAAATTACATTATAATTTGTGGGGATTAAAACCAGGGATGTTACAATATCAAGGAAATATAACAAGATGACATGTGCTCCCATTTTTAGGTGTTTGGTCTCTCTTTCTCGTTTACATACTCTCAGTCCTTTGCCTTTGATCACCATGCATTTACACTTGATTATATGTTGCATCATATTCACACTTGCCACTTGGCTGCAACAACCTTCAACACTTTCTGCATTATGTGTTTGACATCCCTCCTTTTGGAGCTTCTATATTCGCTTAATCCCTTGCATATGAAAAATGTTGTAAGCTATAGAAGATAACATGACACTACATTAATGGTAACATTACATGCTTAATTAATGGATTAGAATTCAAATGTAGAAACAAAATTTGTGAATAAGGGCAAGGTAATATTAGAAAGCATGTATCCCTATTCAATAATTTATGCTTCGATTACTATGTGCATTTGTCATTTCCCCTTATAGATCTCATTCCAGAGGAGTTCTCTATGCTTTTGAGGAAAGATCAACAATAAGCTTTCAAATCATTCTATTGTGTTGATTATCCATAAGAAATACTCTTCGTTAAAGCTTGTTATTGTATGGAAACTAAACCTAACAAGAGAGGACATGCATAATTAAAATAGAAAGCAAAACCATGGAAATCACATATAGTACACAAAGATTTACCATGAAAACCATTAACTGGGAAAAACAATGATGCTTGAGCGACTCCCACTCTTTTGTTGTCTTATTTATTCACCGAATAAAGGGTTACATGACTAACCCTGGTCCACACCTAAGACCAATTCATCATCCTACTCTCTTTCTTAATTATAAGAGAAAATCTACATCCATTTTGGCTTCCTCTCCATGACCATTACACGACTCTTACAAATCTATTAGACAATATTACATAATTCCATATTTATAGGCATATTCTACATGTATAACCCTAATTCGTGGTGCCTAAAAATGGTTATAGATCCATGAAGATGATTGGCTGTGATCTCGTAATTCTTGGGATTTTGTCACTAGATTCCAACACTAGTCGGCTATGAATGAACCATCCAATTGACAACCTTTCGATCTCCAGTCAGCTACCAATCGACCACCTTTCCACCTCCAGTCAGTTAACCTATTGACCATCCAGTTGACCACCTTTCTACCTCCAATCAATTGACCTATTGACCAATGAATCGACTTAACTGTTTAGTCGATCATCCTCGACTATCGATTTAGTTGACTGAGTTTCCACCGCAAAGAATATAACATCCCAACATTCTCCCACTTGTTGTCTTCTTTGTAGAAACAAGGGAAACTTAAGTTTTGTTCACTAAGTTAGGGAAACAATGCCCATTGCCTGTCTACACCTAGAGAAATTCTCAACACTCATAGACTTGGTCAAAGACTCTGCAATGTTTTTCAAAGTGTCTACCTTCTCTTGCAACACCTTCTTGTTTTCCACCATGTCTCTCATGAAATGGTATTGCACATCAATATACTTTGACTTGTAGTGGAAAGTTGGGTTCTTTCCTAAGAAAATTTCACTTTGACTGTTGCAATTTATCCTCATAGCTTGTTGTTCAAACCCAATCCTTGAACACAATATATGCAACTGAACTACTTCCTTTCTTTCATGGGTGGCTACCATGTATTCAACTTATGTTGTCAACAAGGCTACTATTGCTTGTCTCTTTCTCATCCAATTGACTAATCCACCAAGCATTCTAAACACATATTCATTGGTTGACCATCTTCGATCAAGGTCTTCAGCTCAGTCAGTGTCGACAAAGCCATGTACATTCACTTCCCTATCAGTTTCAGGTTTCCCTTGGTAATATATTGCATACTCTATTGTGCCACACAAGTACTTAACATTCTCTTGATAGAAGTCAAATGCTCTTTTCTAGGTGTCGACATGTACCTTCTCAATACTCCCACTACATGGGAAATATTTGGTTGAGTGCATACCATTGCACACATTAGACTACCAACAACACTAGCATAGGGAACACGTGCCATGTTTTTTATTTCTTCTTGTGTCTTTGGACACTGTTCAACAATTAGTCTTACCCCTACAAGAATAGGTACCTCAACTGGTTTGCACTCTTTCATCTTGAAACATTTTAAGACTATTTCAATGTACTTCCTCTAATTTAACCAATATTTTCTATCTTCTTTATCTCTCTTAATATCCATTCCTAGAATGAAGTTAGTAGCACCGAGATCATTCATGTCAAACTTAGAGGATAACTGCATATTCACCTCCTTTAGAGCATCCATGTTGGTTCCAACCAACAACGTGTTATTGACATACAACACTACATAGATGAAACGACGACCTTCTTTCTTGGAATACACATAATGATCAACCTTACTTCTCACAAATCCCAATCTGAGGATGTAAGGGTCAAACTTTTGGTACCACATCCTTGGTGATTGATTTAGACGATAAAGGGATTTCTTTAGATTGGAAACCAACTCTTTCTTTCCCTTTATTGCAAATCCGTCAGGCCGTTTCATGTAGATTTCTTCTTCCCAGTCCCCATGTATGAACATTGTCTTTACATCCATTTTCTCTATCTCAATATCAAATGATGCAGCTAGAGAAATTAGCACTCTAATGGAAGTCAATTTTGCAACAAGAGATAAAATCCCACTGAAGTCGACTCCCTTGACTTGGGAATACCCTTTCACTACCAGTCGAGATTTGTACTTCTCAACTTGACCTGCCGCGTTCAACTTCTACTTGGACACCCACTTGCTACTGACAGGTTTCCTTCCATTATGTAGCTCGACCAAATCCCATGTCTCATTCTTATGCAAATATTTCATTTCTTCAACCATGGCATCCTTCCAGAGTCTATCCTCTATCAAGTTGACTTCCTCCCTGACTGACCTAGGCTCATCATCAATGGTAGATAACACAAATGCAGAACAAAAATCAGGTGGACTATACCTTCCAACTTATTTCCTTACTCGTCCATACCTCCTTACAACCAGAGTCTCTAGTTCCACCTCTTCATCTGATTCAGTCAAATCATCTAAATCACGTTCCTCGTTCCTTAGCTCAAACACCAGTTTCTCTGGTTCTTTCTCCATTGGAGCCTCCTCATTCCTGGAAGTACTTTCGACTTCCCTAAATATCACATATCGACTATAAATTACTTTCCTCATCACCAAATCCCACAACTTATATCCTTTGATTCCATCATTGTAAGTAATGAAAATACACTTGACTTCCTTATTGTCCAACTTGTTCCTCTTTTCCTTGGGAACATGTAGAAATGCATCACAACCAAAAAATCTGATATGTGAGAGAGAAGGCTTCTTTACAAACCATACCTCATGTGGAGTCACGTCGACTAGTGATAATGAAGGATATCTATTTACCAAATAACGGGCATTGTCCACTGCCTTTCTCCATAATTCTTGTGCCAGCCTAGAACCACTAAGCATACTCATGACCTTTCCATCAGCACCATGTTCATTCTTTCAACAACTCCATTCTGCTGAGGGGTATATGAAGTGGTATTTTGGCATGCTATGCCACATTTCTTATAGAACTTCTCAAACTCCTTACCACATAATTCACCTCCATTGTTAGTTATTAGCACTTTAATCTTCCTATTTTTCTGGTTTGACCTTGATCTTCTTACCTGTCTGGTTTTCCGCAAGAGATTTAAACCCCTTGAACTTATTGAAAACCTCATATTTCTTTCCTAGGAAATACAACCATGTCTTCATGGAGAAATCATATATGAAGGGGACATAATACATAGTTCCTCCTAGTGATGGAACTAGTACATTCCCAAACACATCACTATGTATCAATTTGAGAATCCCTTTTTGCCTTGTATCTCTAGATGGGAATCTCACATGATTTTGTTTTCCATAGATGCAATGTTCATAGAAATCAACTTTCAAAAGACAGTAAGGGAAACCTTCAACCATACCTTTGTTGTGCATAGATTGAAGACCTTTTGTCCCATTATATCCCATCCTCTAGTGCCATAACATGGTCTGATCGATTAGACAAGGAACAATCAAATTGGTCTTAGGAGTAGTTGTAATGTTGCATCCAGTTGACTTGACACTCCCCCAAAACTTGTACAAGGTTCCAGTCCAATATCCTCTCATCAAGACCATCGCTCCCTAGACCATTTTGCATGAATCCTTCTCAAATATAGTGTATACACTTGTATCACTCATTTTGCTGATAGATATTAGATTTCTTGCCAAAATTGGAATATGTAGCACACATGGAAGGGTTCTCCTCCTCCCATCCTTCATACTTCTCATATTCACAAAAGCATTCCCTGTGAGGTGTCATATGAAAGGATGCACATGAGTTAATCAACCAAACATCATGATGTGACTATGTACTAGTCAATTCCAAATAAACATATCCTCCTTCGTCTGGAGAAGTCTTTCTTTCAATCGACTTCTTCTCGTTAGATCCCTGAATTGTTTTAGCTACTTTTGAATTGTAGTCCCTTTTGTAGTGCCCAACTTTACCACACTTCCAACATTTTCTTGTCAATTGAACCATGGATTTAGATCTACCCTTAGACTTAGTCTTTCTACTAGAGAATTTTCCTTTTCCTCTATCAATCGGTGGAGCTCTCTCCATCAAGGTATCCTTGGTCGATCCTTCCATGTTTTTTTGCCTCGTTTCCTCTAATAGTAGAGATACAACTACATCTTCAAGCATTAATGTGGTTGAATTACTCCTAGTAGCCATAACCAAGCTATCCCATGAATCTGGCAAAGAACACAATAGACTAATACATTTCTACTCCTTGATGATTTTAGTATCCAAAAAAATAGATTACTTATCACAATATTGAATGCATTCAAGTGCTCTATTACCAAGTTACCATCACTCATCCTTAGAGGGTACAATTTCTTCCAAAGAAACAACTTGTTTACCAGGGATTTTGGCTAGTACAAGTTCCCCAACTTATGCCACAATTTTTTTGGAGTGTCTTCACTTGAGACATTTAGCAATACCGAATCCACAAGACAAATTCAAATCATACTCCTTGCCTTCCTTTCGAGTTTCTCCCAATCTTCCTTCGACATGTCAATCAGAATTGTTCTGCAATCCATAACAATCCACTATTCTCGATCTATAAGGAGATATTTCATTTTAAGCTTCCACAACTCAAAATAATGGCCATTAAGCTTGTCAATCTCAATCCTAGAAATGCTTGCTTTTCTTTCAAGCACAAATCACTGCCTCACAATACCCACTAGACCTAGGTTTAGCACATATCCAAGAATGAGTCAAACCCTCAGTGACAAAGACATCCCCCTGAAGCCAAGATATTCTCTTATTAAGATTTTCTTAGATATAAGATCTGATAAACCTCGCTCTGATACCAAGTGTAGGGAAACTAAACCTAACAGGAGAGAAAAGGCATAATTAAAAAATAAATTAAAACCATGGCGTTCACATAAAATACACAGAGATTTACACTGGAAACCCTTAACCGGGAAAACCAACAATGCTTTAGCGATTCCCACTCTTTTGTTGTCTTGTTGATTCACTGAATAAATAGTTAAATGACTAACCTTGGTCCACACCTAAGACCAATTCATCACCCTACTCTCTTTCTCGATTACAAGAACAACTCTATAGTCATTTTGGCTTCCTCTTCATGACCATTACATGACACTTACAACTCTACTAGATAGTATTACATAATGCCAAATTTATGGGTATCTTCTACATGTAAAATCCTAATTCATGGCAACCAAAAATAGTTATAGATCCATGAAGATGATTGGATGCAATCTCGTAATTCTCGGGATTCTGAAATTGGTGTCAACCACTAGTCGAATACCACTTGGTCATGAATCAACCACCTTTTGACCTCCAATCAACTACCAATTGACCATCCAACTGACCACTTTTCGACCTCTCCTCGACTAACTTGTTGACCATCCAGTTGACCACTTTTTGACCTCTCTATTGAGGGTTCTAAATTCCATTAAAATCAACAATAGGAATCACACCTAGAGATGAGGCCCAATTAGACTCTTCCTTTTTTGAGGTAGCGTGATTTTCCGGATTGATGATATGACAAGTTTCGATGGGATTTAATTTTGGTTTCAGGATAGTTTCCTTTATACCTGGATGCTTTTTTTTTAGTTTACTTCTTTAGTATTCAAATGTGCAAACAACTTAAACAAATAGGTTATGAGGAATATAAGGCGTAGGATAACCTTTGCCAACATCATGTAAACAACACCCTACCTTAATCAATATTAACAATAATATTATTATCATTCAAGAAACAAGTATTGTCTAAGAAAGAGGAGAATGTGAAATAAATCATACATGGGGAAAACAAATAACTAGAAATAATTTTGATTATTGTTCACGTATGTAACATTAAAATATATGAAACATTAAGACATCATCGAATTTACACCAACATTCATTTAGCAATCATAATCATTCAAGATAACTTAACATGATCACAATCTTACTAAAACACTTGCAATTGATAATTGTATGTAGAACAATCCACAAATCTCATTTATCCACAATCTTTGTAGAAAATTGTCTCTAGCTCTGTATGTGCTTCAATATTAAACTTCAAAATAATCTTGCATCTAATTCTCCAGTTCTTAAAAAAGACCATTGACCCTTCAAAATGAGGTCGATGTCCTTATTTATATTAAAAACTATCCATACAAAATAGTTTCAACATTTACTTAAAGTAGAGAAAACAAAAAGTAGAGTGGACTTAATCCATGTGTAAGCTATCAATGATTTCCAGTCATCTCAAAGGATTTGGTCTGTTGTATTCAGAACATTGGGAGAAGAGATCTTTGTAGGAATGTAAGTATGGAAATCGATGCTGCTCCATTGTTGCCGTAAGTTCATCTCTCATTTCAACCACCCAATTTTTAAACTGGTCCACTTTAGAACCCAAGTGTCGTAGAACTGGTGACACTACCATCGACCCATCAGTGAACTTATTCACCTGTCCTTTTTCCAAAGTTTTAATCTCGAGCAAGTCATATTCAAACTTCCGATCACGTTCCTCAATCTGCTTGACTATGTCACTTAAGTTTGTGAAGTCTTTAGGGGTGCCAAATCCTGGGAATTGAATATTTCTCATTTTTTGGTTTATTTTATCCCATTTTTTTAGACATTCTTCCCACATATCCTACATCTTCTGCTGTGGTTCCACCACCAGTTGGGTTTAATATTTTGCTGCATTTTAGAGTTTGGCCAAGCTTTTATCCTTGATCATCCCGATGCCATGCTCCTCATTTCCTTGACCCTTCTGAATTTCTCTGACATATTCAACTTTTGCCAGAGTCTTGTGGGACCTCTTAGACAACCTCATCATGTCCTTATGCACTATCATGCCCGACAAGGCCTCTTCCTGATAGCCAACGACCCGATCCATGAAGAATTCCCTTTACAATTTAAGTTAATTGTAGATCTCTTTGAGTTCAATCCTTATGAATCTAATCTCCTGCATGGTGTCTTGATAATATTCGACCTGATGAGTGAGGTGCACAAGTTATACCCTCATGGAATCTGCTTCCTTCTCATATTATCTTGCTCTGTCGATGGTAGCATTCTATATAACCATTCCGACTCCTAGTAACTCACTCACTTTGGACTATCTAGTGTCCATCATGGTTTCTTCTGTAGTAATCATCACAACACTATTTTGAGTAACCCTCGTCTTATTGCTAGTCCTCCTGACTATCATTTGTCTTTTCTGTCATAAGAGATTGTATAGACATCAACCAGTTCATCTACAGGTTTTGTTATTGGCTGGTCACCCCATGAGAGGGTATTGCCCAGACTACCTAGAGTGTGAAAGTGTTCAAGAGTTGGTCCCTTGCCTTTGTCCATTCCCATCATCTAGTTGCTGATGTCCCTTTCTTGATTCGATACTACTAAAGGTTTCCCTGCTTCACTTTATGTTTCCATTTTTGTATTGGTGGGAAACTCTTCCGTTTGTTCGGTATCAATGGTGCTTCTAGGCACATCCTCTATTGGTGCTTCTGACTGTTGGGTATGTGTTATATTCTTTGCATGCAGGGTGGTGGAGCTCCCCGCGCGGGGGTTCGGGGGCAGCGCCCCCCAAATTTTTTTTCTACCTCGAGAAATGTGACACCTACCTCGAGAAACGTGTCATGTATTTAGGTGGTTTTTTCAGCACATGGTTTTTGCCGATGGTTTTCTATTTCCGGTTAAGGAATTAGGGTTTTGGACTAATCCAGGTCATTGGGTTAGGGTTTTGGATGCCGCTGGCTCCTATATGTATATTGTATTGTAAACAATGTAACACAATGAATGAATATAATATATGCTGGTTTTCCCAGTTTGGGTTTCCAGGGAAAATCTCTATGTAATGTTTGTATTTTCCATTGTATCTTTTCTGTTCTTTTCTGAATATCTGTTTACAGTAGACATTGTACAAGGTTAGAATTTACATTTGGTATCAGAGCTTTATTGGCTTCAGGGGGACGCCTTTGTGGTCAAGGGTTTGGCTCAGGACTGTGATAAGCCTTGTTACAGTGGGAGATCTACGGTATTGTTTTTCAGGTGAAAGGAAAGAAGGAGCTAGTATGCAAGCTAAAAAATTCTCTGTATGGTTTAAAACAATCACCAAGGATGTGGTATAAAAAATTT
>JASDQU010012849.1:486917-523565 GCA_032191745.1 Picea mariana | reverse complement strand
GCACTTTCAACTACAGAATCTGAATACATGGCAGCCACTCATGCAAGTAAGGAAGCAGTATGGTTAAAAATATTGTGTTCAGGTATTGGGTTGGTACAACAAGCTGTAAGGATAGAGTGTGACAGTCAGAGTGCAATTTTTCTGGCGAAGAACCCTGCTTATCATTCAAAGACAAGGCACATTGATGTTCAATATCACTTTGTGAGAGACATGATTGAAGGAAAAAAAGTATCACTGATGAAGGTGGACACTTTGAAGAATGTTGCAGACTCATTAACAAAATTTGTGAGCACTGAGAAGTTCTCTTGGTGTAGAGGATCCATGGGCATTGCTGCCCTGAATTTTTGACTATGTAACCCTGTAACCCCCTGTATGCAAAGAAAACAACAAGTGGGAGAATGTTGGGTATGTGTTATATTCTTTGCACGAGTAGTAGTGTCTTTCTTCCTTGGGAAACGTGACACCTACCTCGGGAAACATGTCATGTATTTAGGTGGTTTTTTCGGCACATGGTTTTTGCCTATGGTTTTCTATTTCCAGTTAAGGAATTAGGGTTTTGGACTAATCTAGGTCATTGGGTTAGGGTTTTGGATGCCGCTGGCTCCTATATGTATATTGTATTGTAAACAATGTAACACAATGAATGAATATAATATATGCTGGTTTTCCCGGTTTGGGTTTCCAGGGGAAAAATCTCTATGTAATGTTTGTATTTGCCATTGTATCTTTTCTGTTCTTTTCTGAATATCTGTTTACAGTAGACATTGTACAAGGTTAGACTTTACACTTACGAAGGTGTTGATCTTATAGGTGGAGAATGCACTGGAGGTTCTGTTGTGGTTCTTTCAGACTCCTTGTCAACTTCTTGTTCTCCATCATCCTTACCTATGCAAGTGTTATTTCCAGGTTGATCTTCAACATCTATATTTTCTTCTTCTTCTTCATTATTCAAGGCCTTTTCCTTTGAAATGGTACTTCCACTGTTACCTTCATCTTTATCCTCTGGGTCTTCCTCCTGCTCTTTATCTTGTGACTCATTCTGGTATTTTTTACCATTTTCCCCTTCAACCTAGGGTTGTGAACCTTGTCCCGAGGGAGTGGTAGTATCTCTAGTTATATTCAAACATGTTTCCACATCCAAGGGCTGCAACCCTAGGGGTGGCTAGGTGTTTAGTATTTATGTAGTTGCTTCATTGAAAATGGGGACTGTTGTGTCTATATCCTCATTGTCATCATCATAAATTATCATTAGATCAACAATCATTGGTGCCACTCCACTTAGGATTGATGATGATGTCAAAATTACAGTTGTTGGCTCAAGTTTTGGCTTCCCTACCTATACCTGCTCCACATCTCCCTGTTCATTGTTTCCCTCTGGTCAAGTGTCCCTTGGGGATGTTATTTCCCCTTCTCCCATATGTATTACTGGAGTTATTGTTGGTGGCCTTAATGCATGAACAATAGGTTGATGCCCGTGCTCACGAAATACCCTCTCTGCTTCTGCTAGGAGTCCTTGTATTTCAACTCTTCTTGACGAATACTCTGCATTTTCATTTTGTGCTTGCATAGTAGCCTCTGTAGCATGTTCCATCCATTCTAATTGTTCATCCCTAGGCATGGCCATAAATCAAGTTAGGTCTATTTTCTCCTTCCTTTGTAGGAGTTCCTCCCAATCCAAAGCATTTTCAGTGAAGATCTCATCTTCAAAAATGTCATGTGCAAACGACCAGTGAGATACTACCCGATTAATATGTTGGGTCACTAAGTTATTGGGGTCATGTTTCCTGTATATTCCAATGTAAAAATTGTACTCGACCTGATTCTGATCTTCCTGCCTGGCATGCGTGGTTTCCTTTACAAAATGATATCCTACATATAATCCATATGGAATGAATGCTCTTTTTTTGTCCTTCACTAGGGAGGCATTAAAGCCTTGCAATATAGTTTGATAGCATATCTCCCCAAGCACCAGCCTATTCGACACATGAGCGGACAATAGGTGTGGGGCCTCGGTGGCTCCAAAAATCCTAAGGTAAGTACTCCTCTCTTCTAGGTACCAATGCCCTATCTTGGATATGACCTTTCTTGCTGCATATAAAAGCCTTAGGTAGTTTTTCTTGAAAATTAGTGAGTATACTCGAGCCAGGAATCCATCGCAGATTGCAGTGTAAGACTTCTTATACTTGTTTTTCCACAAGACACTAAAATAAACATGGACTGAAAACTATGAAATGTGCCAACTCAAACCTAATCCTGTAAACATGTTCCTAGTGTGTTTTGCGTCTAATAGATAAGGTTCCATGAATAAAGCATGGGTTTCCACTACTTTTGGTTTCGGTTCCTCCTCTACTCTGACACTTAATTGTTTATATATAATAACACCCGAGTTAAAAATGCTTCCATATATAGCTACTGTATATGCTAGGGGAATCCATGCTTCCGAGAACTTGGAGAAATCCTTTTCTCCATATAACTAGAAAATCAAGGCCATCAAGAACATGTAGGGATCTTTGATGTTCACTGTATTGTACCATCATGAAGCTCTATTTACAAATTTCTTATCTTCCTTCCACCAGGATGCCAACAATTGACCAATGTTATGGCGATTATAGAATTCGACCACAAAGTCAATGTTTAGCCTGAATTTGGGCTCCTTGCATTTATAATATTTGCTTATCTCTATTAGTAGGAAAACACCAACACATTCCCCATCCACATTGTTTATTAAGCAGTTTTCATCATCAGTGTAGTGAATGACCCACTCCAAGGTTTCTATACAAAGAAAAAATGGGGTCCTGATGCCACCACGTATAACGCTAACCGTTTTATGTTTTGAAATACATGGTCATCCAATACCCTTACTTTCAGGTTGCTATGAGGTGTGAACTCGAGGAAATCATCATGGTGGATTTTATTATACAAATCGAGCCAGGAGGGCATAAGTACCTTGGATGTCATGCTTGCATCTGTGTCCTTGTAGAGTAGTGGTGGGCTTGTATGTTTCTTTTGATACATCTTGATCATTGGCTCCATGTTGGGCGAGTATTCCAATTCTTTAGTAGTTGTGCTTAAGGCTTCTCCCACCTGCTCATTTCTTCCCTTCCGCGTATTTGGCGACTAACGGGTTGTTGGTCTTCGAGGAGGCATTTTTCCTGTAGACAAAAACTCAATTCATTTCTATATCTGTTGAAAATCTTCAAGAGGAGAAAATTTATCATAAATACCTGAGCGAGAAGGAATTTTCTAGTTTAGTACTTACCAGTCTCGATATTTACAAAAAGCATGACAACATTTACCTTGAGCAAAACACCTAGTTACTCAAGAATTCTTGACAACAAGAAGATCTCAACTACTATATGCAAACAATGATAAGATAATCAAGACAAACCAAATTCAAATAGTGTGTTTCTGCCAATCCCATCTGGATTTTCCATGACCGAGTACAACAAAATCCTTACGGATCTTCAGGGATTAACTACATCGTCAACGCCATAATTTGTAGTTAATGCAATACACAAATTGGCGATGCAAATGGACGATAAGTTGTTCTATCGGTAATTTCAAACAATGATGGATTGAAATGCATTATTGATAAGAGCGAGGATCGAGGCATGCTCTTGTTTTAAGGTTTGAATGGAAAACGTTGAAATTTGGTTGCCAATCCCGACGTGAATGAGTTGTATGCTTGCGAGACTTCTTGTGGCAATTTTTTAAGGTATTGATGTGGAATGACTGTCATGTCGCTTGAAGTTCGTGGATCCCCTTAGCTGACATGGATAATTCAGGGAGGTTGAAATTGTGGAATGATAAGCGAAATGAGTGTCACATGGACGACCCAGATCGAGTGTAGTGGTTAAAAAGGAAAAAATGGACGGTCCATAATGCAACTAATTACGCCATTAATCAATCATTGACATAAGTGTTAGCACATAGAAATGACCGATCTTGGGTTCTGGTCCGCTAATGCTGACAACGGGCCGTTGGCCATCAACGCGTAGTGAGTTCACGTGTTAAAAGTGTGGTATCATGGTCCTGGTTAGCCGATGCTAATGAACTATCGACGATAGATGGTTGAAATTCATGGGTCCTGATACAACTGCACTTGTTTCGTGCCGACGACTAACATAATGTTGATGTCGACGAGTTCAAACCTCGACTAATTCCTTTGAACTTTCTCATCAAAATGTCTGGTTCCTTGGTAACTAATGTGACTTGCTCGTGGTGACATGTATTTTGACATGGCATGGATGACGTGACATACCTGGGTGACACGGAAATATGTCATGTTCTGTAGTTGATGATGTGTCAATGCCAACATGGCTAACAAAGTGGCGATACGAGCGTCTACGTGGTGGATGACGAGGCGAGGTGACATTTAAAATACCGACATGGATATATGCCACACTATCACCAGGTGAATTTTACCTTAAGGAAATGACGATTGGGATGGTATTTTGAGTTAATCGAGTGGTCACAATTTCAAGGGAAAGTTAACCCATCAACGTCGAGACTTGGCTTGTCTTTTCCAATTCTGTAGTGTTCGAAGCTGGGCATCAATCGTCGATACTCATCAGCATTGCCGAATCTCTTTACTCAATTACCTTATTTGCGCAATGTATGTTGGCACGACCGACGCCCAGAATTTATTGGTGTTGACGCTCTTAATAATTGACGATCAGACATTGAGAACAATCAAGTCTTGACAGAAAATTCGATAGTTTTGAAACTATTAGGTGTTGAAGACACCCCTTTTTAGCATCTAAACCACCTAGACTTCTCTCTATTCTAGTGATAATTGATATTAAACTCGTGACTCATCTAAGGAAATAAAAACAAAATAGGAAAACCCAAAACCTATCATGGTCACATGAAAATCAAAGCATAAGGATGAAATTAAAAAAAAGTGGTACCCCAAAATTTTAGAAATTTTGAGGGTGTGTTGAGTGATCAACACTCTCCTATACCAACTTGTTGACCATCCAATCGAACACCTTTTGAACTCTAGTTAGTTGATGAACTCCAGTTAGTTGAACTGTCAACCATCAACTTGACTTAACTATTCAATCGATCAATCACCCAGTTGATCATCCCTAACTAGCTAATCAGTTAAATGAGTTTCCGCTACAAAGAATATAACATCCCAACAACTATGAGTTATTTTTCATAGCCACCTATCTACGTAACTTGGAGAGTGTTTTGCACTTAATGCATACTCAATTTTTTTATGTGATCTTCATGGCTCTCCAAATTTATTTACATATGAAATGGGGCTGCTCCTAGCAATGCCCATCTAATGTTGGTCGTGTGCAACTTGTCACCTATGTTATAACGATGCTCCACATCATTGGATGACGTAAATGTGATGGTACCTCTCTTACTCTTTTCATGGGATATAACACCATGATTTTAACTCACTAATTTTATCCTTTCATTATTAGACACTAAATGATATGTAATATATTATGTTTCTATGATGTTTGACATCCTTATGTAGAGAATATGTTCTATTACAGAGCATTAGTTCAATAGTATTTGATGATTCAATGTTGGCATTTCATCATCATCATATATTATTCAATTCAATTAGTAACCACACTCCAATTCATTGGAGAAGTATTAGTCAAATTGTGCTCAATAACTACCTAGACACTAACTAACACATATGGGATTGCCATTAGAAATTCACTAGGATGATTCATAATTTGGATGAGTGACTATTGATGATAAATAGATGCTATAACTATCATGATAAAAATGTAATGATGTCATAGTTGTTGTTATCAAAATATTCTCAAATTTACCCCTTTACTTACCATCCTTGTTATACTTGTAATCACAATATTTGGGGCTAGATAATAGTCAATCTCAGGAATTCATTTGCTAAATTCCAAAGAACATCACACACCAACCATGTCATACAATGTTGATAATAGCTGCTATTCTATATCTATTAGGTCATCACACATGTTTACCACCATATTCAAGCATATTTGAGTCCCCCATAATGACATCTGTCCGGAACTTGCAGGGGTTACTTGTATTTGTGATGGTCTCTCTTTGCATACTAAATTATTTTGATACTTGTGCACCCTGTGAAAAACCAAACACCATTGATTTCTCTAGTGTCCTTATTTTGTTAGTTCATCCCTACCAAGTGCTTTGATTTGGAAGGAAAATACATACTCAACGAGAACAACACTGGATGGTCAGATAAATCTATCCTTATTCCCCTTCATCGCAATGATATCCCTATTTCTAACTTTATCAATGCTTGTCTTGCCTCATTTTACTAACTAATGTGAATGCATAAGTTTCAAATGAATGAATAATAAGTTGTGTAAAAATAGTTGAGGAAAAGGTCTTGATTACAATGTGTGTTCACATATGATTTTAATTCCATGCATTAGAGTAAAGATCACGAGATCCTTGCTATTCAAAATCATTTAAAACTATTTTAGATACGCAAGGGAACATATTCAATCAAGCTATAATAATTTAAATAAGGGCACTTTGTCATGGCCTCCTTGAGAAAGAAGGGATTTGAAATCACTACTTCATCATGTTCATAAGGCAAGCAAAGGAGTCTTGATAGTTATACTTTGAACTTCAATTCATAAGCATATGCAATCCAAGCAAATAGAGTTAGTTAGACAAATCGATTGAAGAAATTTATGGGTCACTATGCATTTAATTTCTAATCATAGATAATTTCATTGTTTCGTCCATAGAATTAGCACAATGAGCAAAGGAGAATACTGCAATAAAAGCATCATAACATAAACCAAGACATTTCAGTAAGATCTCTGCAAGCAAGAGGATGATTGAAAGTATTAAATTTATTAATACATGAATAATCTAAACCCATCTCATCATCCAATTGAACTTCAAAGCAAATCTCAAATAACCATTGAGTCATAAGCATTCATGCATAAACATAACATCATGATCAAAACAAGCGTGTTCAATGATTCCACAAGCTTACTAAGAGTGCCCTTAAGGTAAGATACACAATGATTGTTTACTTTTTGTACATTTTTGCAAGCGAGAAAACTTTCATGCAATATCTTCTACATTCAATAACCTTCACATTCAATAATCAATGATTTACTGTAAGGATCAAACTAATCATTGGCCACTTACTGAGTCGAGGACATTATCTTAAACAAACAACATTGAATCAATGTTGATCAATTCATTGGTTGGCTCTTCTTTGTATGCTATGACCTATTATAAGACATCCATGGATAAGTGTAAATTAATTATTTAAATATAAATATCACAACAAACATGAAATATTCCTTGTTATCCCATCTTATTGTTGGAGATATTACACACACCTAGGATATTTTTTCCTTATTTTCCTATGTTTATTAGTCATTATTGAGGGTCTCCTATTTTTTAGGAACCTCTCCTACATTATAGGAGAATATTCTTTTTAGTTTAGAGCTACTTAAACTTAGTTAGACTAGTAGAAGTCATTCATGCATGGGAACCTCGGTTTTGTCACCAACAATTGCATGTGCTTCTCTCACTTCCACACACGTGACTCAATTAATTGAAGACTGCATGATAGTTAACTAGGACTAGGTGGTAGTTAACTCTGGTAACTACCTGTGTGTGTCCAGATCTCTCTAGACCACTACTATGGTGCATTGGATTCTCTTCCAGTGTGCATTAGTTGAGCTATAAAAAAGTATATCATGTGTAAATTATCATTCATTCATTTGAATAATACATTTTCTCATTCTTTTCTCTCCAATTTTTCTCTCGTCTTCTTTATTTTGCAAGTTGCGTTTGTTCTTCTGCTAGCTAGATATATTGTGTAGGTACTCACCACATTCTACATGGTATCAGAGTCCACTGGTTTCTAGGAAGAAGGTGCAACAACATTTTTTATTTTTAGTTATTGAAGATTGAAGAAAGCAGGAAGAATGGAATCTCCGTTGTCTATCATGCTAACACCGTACAACTACCTTGAATGGAACAAAAAGATGGAGATTTTGCTTCGAGGTAGAGGATTGTATAGGTTAACCATGTCTATGGAAACAAAACCCACATCAGTCATTGAAAAATCCAAATACCTCAATAGAATGGATGAGGCTTACAGAGCCCTCTGCATGCAAATATCCCTTAAGTTGCTATTTCATGTATCTTCTTGCAAAAATTTAAACGAGATCTGGATCACCATGGAAGGACTATTTGGAAAACAAGATGAGATGAGAGGCCACATGCTCGAGGTGGAATTACTTGCATTAGATCTGAAAATATTTGAAAACATCCATGATTTCTTCACAAGGTACAAGGATTTGTTACTGCAACTCAAGGCTTGCGGGGTTGATAAATCAAAGGAGGAAAAGAGAATGGTTCTCACCATTTTGTCAAAACTTGGTCCAGATTATTTAGTTTTTTTTTTCTACTTTCCACACTCAGAGGTTGACTGTTGGAGCATCCTAGACTATGCCCTCTTTGGATACCTTCATTGAGGCCTTGATTCAGAAGTAAGACAAACTCATGAAGATGGGTGTAATAAAAAACTCCAACGTGCATGCACTTGCTACACATGATGGCAACAATTCTCAACATTAAAAATCCAAAAAGAAAGGAAAAGAAAAGGCACATGTAGAACAAAATAAGGAAGGGTACTCTAAACCCTTCAATGAATCCTCAGGATCCAAAAGTGGAAAAGGGAATAAAGGAGAGAAGTGTACCTACTGCAATCAAGGATTCCATCCATACTCCGCATGCATGAAGAAGAAAATAGACCTTATGACTTAGATTATTCAAAACAACAACCTTGGGGATCAAATTCCTGGGGGTGCCAAGAAGAAGCCAGAAGATCATGCCCCCAAAGGTTATCATCATGCATTAGTTATTGTTCACTCTTCATCTAATTCCTGGATCATGGATTCAGACATATCCTACCATATGGCTGCCACACAGGATATCTTATCTTCTTTAACTGCATGAAATGGTCCTCCTATCCTCATGGGGGATGACTCTCTAATCGAGGTTGTCAGAAAAGGGAGAGTAGAACTAGATCATAGAATTTTTGAGAATGTTCTTCATGTTCCTCAAATTTCTGTGAATATGCTCTCAGTGTATCAAATTACACACTTAGGCTTAGGAAAAAAGGTGGAGTTGACACCAGACTCCGTGTCCATACTTGACATGCAAGACAACTCTAGGATTGTTGTCAGGGAGGTAAATCATCCATCTTAGTTATACACTTTTTCTAAGTTTATTGAACCCGATTCCTCTTTACTACTTACGCATGCTGATGACAGTAGTAGACTATGGCACGAGAGGTTTGGTCACTTGAACTTCAGGTACATGCAACAACTTAGCAAGAAAGAGATGGTCACCAGATTACCTAATATACACTTTTCCAAAGGGGTTTTTGAAGGATGTGTCCTTGGCAAGCACCCTTAAGAGAATTTTGAGAAGGGGAAGGCTCAGAAGGCCTCCTCTCCATTAGATATGATTCACAATGATCTCACGAGTCCATTCCCGCATCCATCCATCAACAAGGCAAGGTACGTGCTCACATTTTTGGATGATTACTCACGTTATACTTGGGTATTTTTTCTCAGGCATAAGTCTGAGGTCTTTGAGCATATCAAAGAGTTCAAAGCACTTGTTGAGACTCAATCAGGGAGAAAGATTAAAGCCCTCTGTACAGATAATGGGGGGGAGTACGTAAACAAACACGTTCAAAATATTTTTCTTGAGGCTAGGATATAGTTGCAACACATAGTACCATATACTCCACAATAGAACAGGGTTTCTATGCGAAAAAACAAATCTCTCAAAGAGATGGCCTCTTGTGTGTTGCATGCAAGATCGATTCCTCCCAAGCTTTGGGCTGATGCACTTAACTATTCCAATCACATTTAGAACAAATTCCCTCACATATCTATTAAGGACAAGATTCCTTTCGAGGTTTGGAGCAACAACAAACCATAAGTCCCCACTTTCGTGTCTTCAACTCATGTGCATGGGTCCAGATTCCCTCTAAAAATAGGAAAGCACTCGATCCTCAGAGTACTGAATGTATCTTTGTTAGATACCCAGATGATGTGAAGGGATACAAACTCATTTATCCCTCTACAAACCATCTCACCATTGAGCGTAATGTTTAGTTTGAGGAAAGTCTCTTGCATGCTCCACATGAGCCGCATGCATGTACTTTTTTCCTTCCACCAGTTTGAGATGATGAGTTTTCACATTCAGACTCTACTTCTGATCTGAGTTTCAATACAGAGTCATAATATTCAAAACATGAATATGCACAGTAAGTACAGGCAGATGAGGAGCCACAACAAAGGCCCAAGTGTGCATAGACCACTCTTCAAGATGCATAAGATTATTTTAGGGATCCAACCCACGAGGACTCGATCTCAGTTAAAGGATCCCCCTCGTGTATTCACAACCAATGAGCCCATGTTTCCTATGTTGTGGCCTAGTATTCAAACCTGTAAACCTATGGCGAGGCTGTAGGGAATCCTTTTTGGGAATCAACCATGTAGGAGGAGTACAACTCCCTTCTTGAGAACCAAACTTGGGATCTGGTTCCGCTTCCTTCAGGAAGGAATCTTGTCAGATGCAGATGGGTCTACAGGCCCAAGAGAGAAATGGATGGATAGGTTAGAAGGTACAAGGCAAGACTGGTTGCCAAATGTTTTCAATAGGTTCATGGCATAGACTATGATGAGAGTTTTCTCTAGTAGATAAGACAGATTTTATTTATTTGACCCTTGCTATTGTGGCAACCAGAGGATGGGAAGTCCATCAAATGGATGTGAGCAATGCATATCTTGATGGATATATCTTAGAGGATATTTACATGCATCAACCACCTAGCTTATATAGGATTCATCTTTGGTTTGCAGGCTCAAGAAGTCTCTCTATGGCCTTAAGTAGGCGCCGAGAGGATGGTACACCAATATGGACTCCTACCTGCTGTCCTATAATTTTTTGAGATGCAAATCTGATCCAAAAGTCTACATGCTTAGGAATACTGATTTAATTTTGATTCTAGTTCTTTATGTGGATGATCTTTTGATCACTGCCTGCTCGACTTCATCGATTGTTGTAGTGAAGAGGATTCTGGATGACATGTTTTTAATGACGGACAAGGGTCCACTCCATTACTTTCTTGGTCTCGAGATTAGTCAAGATACTTTAGGCATCAAGATATCTCAAGACAAGTATGCTTGGGATCTCATGGAGATATTTCACATGACATACTGCAAGTCTTCCCCTACCCGCTTCCTATCTGGGGTGAGAGTTGAGGATGGCAGAGCCACTCCACTGGTTGATAACACTCTGTATAGACAACTAGTGTAGAGTTTGTAGTATCTCTCCCACTCCTGACCCAACCTATCATATGCAGTGGGAGAAGTCTCTAGGTACATGCAAGAGCCACGTGAGTTACACTGGAAGGATACAAAATGTATCATTTGGTACGTTCGGGGCACCATAAATTATGGGATCCACTATGAAATAGGTTGCAAGTTGGATCTCATAGGATTCATAGATTCTGACTGGGCAGGCGACAACATTGATCGTAAGTCCACATCCAGATACACTCTCAGTTTGGGTTCATGACCTATCTTTTGGTCGAGCAAGAAGCAATATGCTATTTCTCTATCTTCAGCCGAGGCCGAGTACAAAGGAGTAGTTAACTGTACCATCAAGGAATTATGGATACAAGACTTCCTTACAGAGTTGGGCATCCAGTTCCACAAACTGTTTGTCATTTGGTGTGACAACCAGAGTACTGTCAAGTTTTGTAGAGACCCAATGCAACGACAATGGACAAATCATATCGAGATCTATATGCACTACATCAAATATCTAGTCCACGAGAGGATCATCAACTTGTCGTTATGTCCTTCCTCTGAACAAACTGCCGACATATTCACCAATACTTTCAATAAGAAGAAGTTTCACTCTTTGTGTGATCGTCTTGGAGTGAAGGACACAATTTCCTAGCAACTATCTTTATCTTATTTTGATACATAATACTTTGAGGGGGGTTTTTCCCCATGAGGTTTTCCCTCTTTCCTCACTTTATTTTTTCAGTGTTCATTAGTTTCATTGTTCATGGGTACCTAACATGGCCCTTGTTACCGAGACCCATTCTTCATTACCCCATATTAGTGTTCAGGGGGCGTGTTGGAGATATTATGCACACCTATGATATTTTTTCCTTATTTTCCTATGTTTATTAGTCATTATTGAGGGTCTCCTATTTTTTAGGAACCTCTCCTACATTCTAGGAGAAAATTCTCTTCAATTTAGAGCTAGTTACACTTAGTTAGACTAGTGAAAGTCACTCATGCATGGAAACCTCAGTTTTATCACCAGTAGTTGCATGTGCTTCTCTTACTTCCACATGTGTGTCTCAGTTAATTGAAGATTGCATGACTAGTTAACTAGGACTAGGTGGCAGTTAACTCCGGTAATTGTTGTGTGTGTCCAAATCTCTCTAGACCACCACTATGGTGCATTGGATTCTCTTCCAGTGCACATTATTTGAGCTATACATAGTATATCATGTGTAAATTATTATTCATTCATTTGAATAATACATTTTCTCATTCTTTTCTCTCCAATTTTTCTTTCGTCTTCTCTATTTTGCAAGCTATGTTCATTCTTCTACTAGTTAGATCTCTTGTGCAGGTACTCACCAAATTCTACACTTATGTGTTGAATGGGTTCCATTTTTTATTCTTTTCTACAACAAAGCAATTGAAAACCAACATTTCACACGATAATTAAATTCGATGTACATAAAAGAATCAATGAATGATTACATACCTCTAATGCACGTTGTTGTTGGTATGCCTCGTGTTGTGATGAAAATATGTTTATTTCTTTTACCATCTCCTTGTACACTTTTTTGGACATCCCTACCGACTTGTATTAGCTTTCCCCACATTTGTTGCTTGGAATTTTCATAATCTTCGTGAAAAATGAAAAAGCACAATAATTTTTCTTAATTGGACATGAAAGTAAATATAGAAAAACAAACAATTTGGTATTTTTTGGAACATATTATAGAAAAACATGTTTAGTAATAATAACTTTTAAATGATTATTTTTTGTTATTATAAGTTTTTACTATTGCAAGTCTCACGGGTCTCATTGACTATTGCTTCAGAAACGCTTCCTGTAGTTTATGTATAACCTAATTTTTTGAGTCAATGAATTGATTTTTGTATTGTAAGTGGAAAGTATGTATATACATTCTTTCCACTATATCCCTCAAAGTTTTGTAAAACAATTTCCCCGTTTCGTTAACTTCAAGCACCACTCTAGTTGAACTGATGACCAAGCAGTCATCATCCTTTACATCCTTCATAGTTTTTTCCTCTTATGATGACATTCCATTCCCTCGCTAGCGGTCCTTGCATAACATTAAAAAAATGTGAAATCGAGTGTTTAAAACTTGTTAGCGATTAATGTTAAGAAATTTGTTTTTAGTAAAAAACCAAATAAAAACTTCATGTTGATTACCTTTTGATCCACCTAATTCCTCTCTTTGCAACATTTCCATAAATTGTTTACGCTCTTTTGCACTTATATTGCGAACCTTCTTATCGAGTTTCTTCAAGTTTTTTCTCAGCATGACACACATTAACCAATACATATAATTAATTTAGACCTATAAATAATTGAAATATATAATTAAAATTTTAATAAAACTTAAATAAATTGTCACCTTCTCTTGTATGGATGAGACACCATCACGTTTTTAACGTACCCAACCACCCTTAGGCTGGCCACACTAATTTGTAACATGCGCAGCCACCCACAGGATGGCCACCCTACTCCAAAAACCTGCTTCAGAACTGCTTTTGAATTCTAGTAACATTTAATTCGAAAATCAAGCATGAAAGACTCACATGCATTAATCAAGATCCATGCTACAACATAAAAGAATTAAACGATGTTCTATGCACATCAAATAACTGGAAAGCATGCACATTATAAATATATATCTCAGAGATAATTAAATACACATCGGAATATACATTATACATAAAACACAAAGAGCACTTATCTTTTCAAGAAAACATTCACCAACTGGCTGCAGAATAAGGATGTTCCTCCCAACCATAGACACTGATATTCTTTTACTCTCAAAAACAGGTCACCCCTGAGCCAGGGCTATGAATCCACAAGGATGAGTCCTCGACCAAATCTAAAACACACAACAATTGGCTAACTATCTCTCAGGTTTCCCAAGCACACAACAAATCTGAATTTCCATCTCTCTTTCCCCCTCAGCCTGCATAACCCAAATAAATGAACACCTTTCTCTGCCATGCAGTCCCTTAGGCTGTTCCATTTCTCTCTAGGGCTCCAATGCTACTGGTCAGGAAATCGCCCTACCAGAAACTCTAAGGATTCTCAGTTATGGACCGTTATTTCAGAACTAACATCAATCTCATGCACACAAGCATCCATTCCTTACCAGAATGATCAGTAATTTATCATATCCATCTATCAATGGATCTCCTCTTCCAACCATTCGTTTCTATGCTCAGACAAAGAGCACAGGAATTAGCAAGAATGAGGCACAAAAAATTAAAGAGTGAGAAGGGTGTAACAATGAATGAATACAAACAAGTGAACCCATAACAAAAAATGAGTGAGTGAAGAAGAAGAAGAAGAAGAAGAAGAAGAACCCCCAAAACATCCCCCAAGGGATGTTTATATAATTACAAGAACCAAGAACCACATGGCCTCCCCAAGAAGCTCATGTAACCAATTTTCTCCATAAAATTAATTATGGATAAATAAAATATAATAAAAATACTGACTCTTAATCTCCATCTCTTGTGGAATCATAGCCCCCTATCTCTTTTTTCATTGTCCATCTTGCAACCAACGATGTATTTTATTAATAGATGTATTACTTTTCCTAGGCACTCTATCCCCTTTTCAACTTTACTGGCTCACCAGCCTAAGTCACAATTACATAATACATTATAGTTCATAAGGATTAAAACCGAGATGTTACACNCCCCCCCCCCCCCCCCCTTATTTTGGCATTGTCCTTAGTGCACAACATCATTCCAATGTTATTAACATTACAAATCTAGGCCCTCTAGCCTTAATCCACACAGGCAGTCCAACCAACTCTTATATACATAGGAACTCTGGCCTAAAATTAAACATGTATACATAGGCATTCTGACCCAAAACATGTATAATGATCTTTAGAATTTATATTTCTGGCAGTAGTTCCAACCAACAAGCTTTCCTTCCCTCTCAGCCTACATAACCCAAAGAGATGAACCCCTTTCTTTGCCATGCAATCCCTCAGTTTGTTCCACTTCTCTCCAAGGCTCGAATGCACTCGACCAAGAAGTTTCAGAGTTGAGGTTTTAAGAACTCTAGTTGCAACAAGTCCACTAGACTTTCTTCATTCCATGCCTTCATCATTGAGATTGATTTCCTTCTGGTGTTGTTTTTTCGCGAGCTTCCAACTTCAATAGCCAACATCTCATCTATATTATAAAAATACAGTCATCATGAGATATTGTTATAACAATTTCAATCATCAATGTCAAATATGTTTTATACAGGAAAACAGAGTTTCCAAGCATGAGCTTCCAACTCATAATTCGTTTGGCTCTTGTAGTTGCAGTCATCAATATTTATTATGGATTACAACAATGCCATACCCAATACCATTATTCTTGTAATTTTCTCAACCTTCAATAAACCAAACCAATTATTAGAATAATCATGTAACAATTTGTAACTATTAATTTCTCAAATCTATTTTATATAGGAAAATAAATTTTCCAGGCATAAATTTTATGCTCATCATGTTTGGCTCTTGTAGCAACAAGAATTTGTCTTATGTATGGACTTGCATCCCTGCCACATCCAAGACCATCATCCCTACATTTTCCTCAACCTTTCATTCGACCACACAAATTGTTAGCATAACATAACAAATTGTAATTAATAATTTCTGAAATCTATTTTATACAGGAAAAATAAAATTCTCAGGCATGAATTTTCTACTCATAATGTTTGGCTTTTGTAGTTGTAGATATCGGTCTTCCTTCTGGCTTATATCCCTACCATATTCAAGACCATCATACCTACAATTTTCCTCAACCTTCACTCAACCAAACAAGTTATCAGTATCATGCATATGTATATTTTCATGGAAACAATTACAAAAATTCACAAAGTGATCTCATAATTGTTTACAACAACAATTCAATTACTCCCATTAATCCAACTATTACTGGAATGAACCCATCATTCTTTACACATGTATTATCAACCAATATTTTATTTCTTCTATCCATCAATATTTCTATCACTATGTTCCCTTGACAGAGCTTTTCCATAATTTATCATTATATAACTACTCTCACCTGCAACCTTCTTATTGCATTATCTAATAGCTCCTGAAGTGTTTTCAACTTCATGAGTTAGCAATACTCACATAATTTCAGTTGTTATCATAATCATTTCTATTTTATATAATATATACATGCATTCACCAAAATGCATTCAATAATTCCTGTAATACCACTTGTAAAATTTTTAATCACTCCAAAAACTGATCTTGGAATTGTAACAAACAACAGTCCAATCACCTTAAGCTAGTATTCACATGAGTAATTAGTTGTAGGTGAATTGTATCTTACTTTTATTAGGTCTAGATATAAGGAATCACATGGGATAATATTGTTTTATTGTAAAGAAAGTATATCATCGCTCTATATAAAGAGATGCACTTCCTTATTTGTACTCATGATTGGATTTTTGGATCTGTCATTCTTTGAGCCTAATTGACATCTTTCTTGAAGCATTATGGTGTAAATGGTTATTACCTTGTGGATGTCAATTTTTGAAGCTTATCTATCTTGGTTTTGTTTAATGCATAAGGGTTAAAAGGTGAAATGATCAAGTCTTATACAAGCCTTCAAGATTGATCCATTTGAGGTGTAAGCTTACAACTCGGAAGGAATATGTTCTAAGGTTTTCCCTTCCTTCTTCCTTTGTTTCTTTGGTGATTATTTGGTACCTTGCTTTTATCTCACTTTTGGTTCCCTAACAAGAAGTATTAAGTAAATTCATCCAATCATAGTTGATATAGTTGGTGAGGGTTTTTCCATGAAGGTTCCCTTGTCATAGATGTTGCTATTCATTGTTAATCTTGATCGGGTGAGGGATTAATCTTCCTCTTGGTTCTAATCTCAAATCCCTAATCCTTGAAGGAAATAAGAGAATTCCTTGAAGGGTTTCTTCTTGACATCATTTCCATTTGGTTCACCTCGACTCCATTTCCCTAGTTGGATTCGACATTGATCTCCATATCCTTCCATCACTTATTCTAATACCTAAAAACTCCATATTACTAAGGCCACTTTCTACATCACCTCGTGTTTCATTTCTTCATCTTGGTAATCTTATTAGGGATATCCCCTTTGAGTAGGAGGAGAGTCAACCTGAAGTGAAGAGAACAGGTTGCTAAGGTGAACGTGGTGACTATACTAACAATGTCGATTGAGTTGTACCTTATGGATTAGGATTTTTTTTATAATTAAGTACAATTTGAGTGGTAACACCCCCAATTGAAGGACAAGCCACCCTCGACTGACTAACATGGAAAAGGAAGATAATGGCAATTTAATGAACTTGTAAGTACAAGTGGAGTGATGCATACCTATGTACCATACCTACAATATGAAATTATGATCCGATCCATCAATCGATGTTAGAATCATGGTAAGAGTGATTGTGGATGGTTGTTTTAACCTATGTATGCTTCCGTATCAAGTGAGGATTCACACTAAACAAGGTTCCACAGTAGGCGAGTGTAAAATATGTAACAAATGAGGCTTTGTGGCATGAATAAGTACATTTTTCAACAAATGAGACTCTATAGCAAGGAAGAGTACGATATCCAACAGATGATAACCTATAACATGCAAACTTAGGATCTGTAGCAAATGAGAACCCACAATAAAAAAAAAAACAGGTTCTGCAACAATCACAGATGCAATAAATGATGGATTGAATATGTAGCAATCTTGCAAGTTTTGCAACAATTAGTGAAGTGGGCCCCATTGGGTTAGACAACAAATAGTAAAACAAATTCCACTATATTTCGAGAAAAAGTGAGTAGGTAGAACTTGGAACCAAAGAGAACTAAGAATTGAAGAAAAAAAAGTTTTTTTTCATGCAAATATTGTTTTCTAGCATGTTGGTTTTCAAACGAAATTTTTCCAAATGTTCCCCAAAAGAGATTTTCAAACTTGGAATGTAGAAATATTAGGTGGCATGGCCACTGTGCTTACAATATTCAGATCTGGACAACGAGTAAGATCTCTTATAAATGCATCTCTAGACAAGGGATTCTAATGTATCCTCAATTGATGACCATTTTCCATAAGGGGCATGCAATCTTCATCAATGGTGCATAATTGACAACACCATTATCATATCCAATATCTACCTCATATGGCCCCAACCAATGGGTACAAAAATTTCTTTTGAAATCTTTTGTAAGATGTGGTGAATACCTGCACAAAAGATCTAGCTAGCAAAATAACATACACAAATTGCAAAGGTGAGGAGAAGAGAGAAAAAATGGAGAGAAAGAATGAGAAAAATGTATTAATCATATTCCACACTCAAAGAGTGAATAATGTATAGCATATATAGGATACATGAGTAACTAATGCACCATAGTAATGATCTAGAGAGATATAGACACTCACCGACAAACACTGGAGTGAACTGCCACCTAGTCCTAGTTAATCGATACTTGCAATCATTAGTTAATTGAGTCACACGTGTGTAAGTGAGAGAAACACATGCAACTTCTAGTGATAAAATCGAGATTTCCATGCACGAGTGACTTCCACTAGTCTAATTGAGTGTAACTGACTTTGAACTTAAGAGGAACACCCTATTTTGTAAGGGAATATTCTCTAGAGAGAATATTCTCATCTAAGGAAGCATTATCAACATTGGAATATCAAACTTAGGAAAATAATTACCTAGGTGACTGTGTAATATCTCCCACACTCCCCTTGAACACTACTTAGGTGTAAATGATGAATGGGTCCCAACAACCAAGGCCATGTTAGGTACCCATTGTACAATGCATCTAAAAATGAAATACTAAAAAAACAGAGGAAAGAAGGAAAATCTCATGGGAACCCCCCCCCCCCCCCNCCTGCCCCCCTCAAAGTACAATGCATCAAAAAATGAGAAGGAACAAAAGCAGTTGCTAAGCAACTTTGTCCTTCACTCCAAAGAGACCTTGCAAATGTACAAGTTTAAGCTCGATGAAGCTTTTGTTTAAGATGTAGATGTCTGTATGGATAGGATGAAGTAGATGCACTAGTGAGATGTCCGCATATATTAACTTTATCTTATTGTATACAAGAATATCCAAATCGCATACCATGTGAAGTTTGGATGAAATTTTGTAAATCATGCGACCGTTTTTGGAAAAATGCTGAAAATTTGCTGATTTAAAAATGCTCATAACTTCACTTCCCGGACTCCGTTTCGGACGATTTGTTTTTTGAAACTGGGTATTTTTTCGACAGGAATTAAAATATCCATTTTTTCCCTACAAATTCTGGTCATAAAATGTCAGAATTTAATTTGATGTACACGACCCCCTTTTTGTCTCCTGAAATGCATGCACGTGGCTCCTGAGATACATGCATGGCGCATGCATGTGGCTCCTAAGATGCATGCATGACACATGCATGTGTCTCCTGAGATGCATGCATGG
The DNA here is from genome assembly GCA_032191745.1 of Picea mariana. Lineage (NCBI taxonomy): Eukaryota > Viridiplantae > Streptophyta > Pinopsida > Pinales > Pinaceae > Picea > Picea mariana. The sequence goes on along the minus strand of JASDQU010012849.1, from coordinate 503,770 downwards.
CGCATGCAAAAGTGTTTGTATGTGAGTCCTGAGATGCTTGCATGATATATTCTACATGCAATTCAGAAAACAAATCTTAAATGGAGTAGATATCATCTGCAATTAATGGAGAAAAAATTTGTGTAGACACTTGTGTAGAAGATTCTTCAGAATAAGAGGCTTGATCTTCTGATGGTTTCTCTTCCGACTCTATCTTTTCAATATCCTGCATGAAATATTCACAACCTTATTTATTCCTGAATAGAACCTGCAATTTGGTTTATAGTTCGTTTGGAGTTGAGTCTCATGATTCATCATACACTTAGTGGAGAATTTCAGGATAAATAGACTAGAAGATACATCATATGGCCATATCTTGTCTATTGAGAAAGTCATTTTTCTCATCAGTGGAATTAGGCTCTACTTCCATTGCCATGGTTATTTTGTATAAGCCTCTAGTTCTGAGAAGAAGTAGAATATTTGGTTTCCACTCCAAATAGTTATATGACATTAGAATTGTAGACGATGAAAATTCCATTCTTCCTTTGTTCTTCAGTCTTCAATACCTGCAAAAGAGCGTTGGTGACGAACCTTTCTAGTGGCTTGTGGGATCTGATACCATGTAATATGTGGTGAATAATTTCACATAAGATCTAGCTAGAAAAATAACATACACAACTTGCAAAGGTGAGGAGAAGAGAGAAAAAATGGAGTGAAAGAATGAGAAAAATGTATTAACCTTATTCCACACTCAAAGAGTGAATAATGTACAATATATATAGGCTACATGAGTAACTAATGCGCCATAGTAGTGATCTAAAGAGATGATCCAGGTGGATATCAGTGTCCACCCACCTTTTCCAGCTGGCTCAAAACAACTTTCTAGTAATTTTGATAATTTACTATTTTTAGCAATTTTTCGGGTCCTGAACTTCCGGAGCCGTTTTGAGGCCCTAAACGACGTTTTTTGGGGTATGTTGCAGTAAAAAAATTTTCATGAAATTTTGTGCAATTTTTGTAGTCCTCGGATAAATCTTTCCAACAGGCTATCATACGCCTAAAACGAAGATCGTATGCAAAAGTTACGACCCCGGGAAGTTGATGTACTGACTTACCCAAACGGGGCCCACATGACTTTTGACGCTTCATCTCCTAGGGTTAGGTTTTTGGATGTTTAGGGTTTTTGAAACTATTGTTTATTGTAAAAAGGCCTTGGGAGCCTCATTGTAATCATCTTCTTGTGAATGAGCCCATCCGTCACATCTCTTCTCAGAGATAAGCCGCAACCATTCCAACGAGCTTGTTTTCCGCTGCATTTTATAGTTTCAACTTATTTTCTTATTGAATAGAAAATTAGTTTTACTGTATCTCTGTTATTTTGTGTTAAGCATCTGGTAATAATCTGTAGTCATTTCGTTCTGCTCATAAAATCCAGATCAGTGGTATCAGAGCGGTCTGCTCCTTGTCGTCTTAATGCATGTCCCCAACGAGGTCGGAGTAGAAAGATTTGGGTCTCGAGATTGTGTCTCTTGAGGAAAAAAGCTCTCGCACACCTAAGAAACCTATCATGGAAGGAGAAAAGAAAGATGAAGGGACAAGAGATCATTTCAAACTGTTGATTGAGGAAGCCCTCAGGCAACAGAGGAACGAGATGATGGATAACTTAGTGCAAATCCTTCGACAACTTCCAATAGGTGATGCATCTTCTTCGAGCGGAGGCACTGCCCCCTTCAAGGTACAAATAAACTTCGATATTCCTATATTTGAAGGTTAGATAGAAGCAGATGCTATGGACAAGTGGTTGAATCTACTAGAAGGGTATTTCTCTGTCCATAACTTTTTGAATAGAGAAAATATTACTTTTGCACTCCTCAAAGCCGTTCCCCATGTCAAAGATTGGTGGGAAACTTTCTGTGAGAAAAAGGAAATAGAGGAACCCTCATTATTTACAGTCATGACCACTTGGGAATCCTTCAGGGATGCTATTAAGGAACAATACTACCCTGTCGGAAGTTATGACGACTTGTATACCAAATGGACCACACTGTGGCAAGAAAGAGACCAAGCAGTGCCAGATTTCAAAAGTATCTTTCATACCTTGCACACCAAGCTGTGTATCAAATATTCAGAGAGACGTCTGGTGCTCAAGTATCGTGGTGCTATGCATAGAAACATCCAGACTGAAATGGAATTTCTGGACATCTCATCCTTGGGCGCGGCCTACCAATATGTCATCAAAATCGAGCAGAAGCTCAAACAAAAGACACGACAATTTGGGTCGGGGAACCCTTCACAACAAAAGCCAGGAAAGGGTGGCCCCAACCCACAAAAAAAGGATAGAGCAAAGATGGACAGTATCAGGACAACTATGTTGAAATTACTAAGACAACTGAGAGGGGGGGGGTGAATCAGTTGTTATTGTGCTTAAACAATTTTAAGTCTATTAATACATTCTTAATTTTTCTTCAAGTGATCGTCAACATTATACAACATATGGACAATAAAATGAATGAGCATCAGTCACACATAAGGTATACACAGAGATAGATTTTCATGAGGAAACCCATAAAGGGAGAAAACCTCTTCTTCTTCAAAATGATAGGCAGTCTTTTAAGTTCTGTACATCATCTATAATTGAGCACCAACTCAATGTGAGGCTACTACCTCTGTTTTACAAGCTGTAACTTGTTTGAGAGCACCAAATCTCTGGTTTCTCTAGCACCCACTAGAAGTAAGCACCAACTCCCTTAATGTTCCAGCACCAACTGGATGGAGGCACCAACTTCTAGTTACACAGGCTCCAACTTGTATAATAGAGACCATTTATTCTCCCTTGCACCACCCTGCCACCCTGGTTTCTCTGGCTGCAACCAGATGGAAGCTACAACTCCCTGTGTTCAAGCTCCCACTTGAACCTCTGAGGACAACAGTCCTCCCTAGCACCTCCCAACCACCCTGGAATATAAATGAATAATTAAACAACCAACTACACAGATAAATCAATTCTTACCACTTCTTCTCTGTTCTGTAAATCTGGTCTGCTTCAACTTGTTCTGTCATTCTGCTCTGCTTCAAGTCTTTTCCTAATCTGTTACTCTTCTCTGAGTTTTATCTCACACTGCGCATATTCTCAGTCTCACACTGCACATCCTGTGATTTTCCCTTTCTTACAGCTTAATTCATTTTTCGTCCAGAACAACCAACCTCGCACAGTCTGTATCTTTTTCTTTTATGCACAACACCCACAACAGTTACACTTCACATCTTCTTAGGCAAAAGAAAAACTGTCCGAGAAATTGAAATGCCAACCGATCAGGAATCATGAATCAATTTTGCTAACTGATTCGTAACTGATGAATTAACTGTGAGAGAGAATAGTAGCCCTCCGATCATATTCAAGTTTATCTGCACCGTTGGATAAACTTTATTAATCTTGCCTTTAAATCGGGTTTCGGAATTTCGGCATTCCTATGGCCAAGTGTCCCGACACTTCATGTCACGATATCCAAAAATCCAATACGAAGCTTTTCTGCGCTAGGTCCTTCCACTATATGACCATGGCCATGACCAAGCGCTTATGCATAAAGTGCTTTTCGCAAATTCGCATTTCGTGAATCTGGAGATGAGGCATGTCGACTCTCCAAGTCGTGATCCCCGAAACCCCAAAATGGAACTTATCTGAACTGACTCCTTCCTCCATGTGACCACAGGCGGTGACCATTGTCTGCACTAAAAGGCGTTGCGAACTCATGATCTTCATCGACCTTGATTGATGGTCCACGATCTCGATGAATCAACGGTCCAGATATTTTCGCGATCTCATATCTCGCTGTTCCTTCGATGGAGGCTCTTGTCACTCCAAGTCATGATAGGCAAAACTTCAAGATAGAGCTCAGATCAACGGTCCACGTTCTTGGTGATCTGACGGTCCTGATCTTTTCGTGAATTCGCATCTCGCGAGTTTCCACACTATGCTCTGTTGACTCCAAGTCAGTGACTTGTCCTATGATTCGACAATCCAGTTCTGATCTTAATTCAATGGCTCAGATCATATCGCGATTTCGCATCTCACGATTTCGGCGGTGATGTTTCTTGCCTCTCCAAGTCGCGAGTCGCGAAGCTCCGAAATGAAGTCGGATCAACGGTCCAGATCACACCTTGATTTGATAGCTGGGACTAAATCACGATTTCGATGGTTATGTTTCTTACCTCTCCAAGTCGTGAGTCGCGAAACTCCGAAATGGAATGGGATCAACGATCCAGATCACACCTTGATCTGACGGCTGCGATTAAATGGCGATTTTGCATATCGCGATTTCGATGGTTATGTTTCTTACCTTTCCAAGTCGTGAGTTGCGAAACTCCAAAATGGCATGGGATCAACGGTCCAGATCACACCTCGAACTGACAGCTAAGATAGTTTCACGATTTTGCATATCGTGAATTCAAGAGGTTAGGGAACCCCGTTCCTTTGACTTTTCAGTTAGTGACATGATGATCTTTCACCACATGTCCTTCCTGAAGATGGACGGTCCTCCTTCTTTCGGGATTTTGTGAGCCTGTTTCTCCTTGCGCTTTAATGAACGTGCAGGTTCTTCATGATCCAACGATGATTGAATCTGACGCTCAGATCTAACGCCTGAGATCTGTCCTCCTCTTCTGCGCGTTCTTCTTTTCTACTAACAGATCTGACGGTCCTCCTTCTTTCAGGAATTTTGAATGGGATCCAACGATCATAAATGCTTCTCCTCCTGAGCTTACTTTGTTTCGCTTACTTTCTGTACTCATGCCATCTTCATTGCTGTACTTGCCATCAATGACAAGCATTCACTATCGGTTAAATATTTTCCAACAATCTCCCCCTTTGGCATTGATGGCAACACAAGCACCCACATGCATTCAGACTCTCCTCCCAGACTCTTTTCTCCCCCTTTGACATCAATGTCAAAGAAGAAACATGTTGCAAAACATACTCCCCCTGTCAACTATGAGCATCTTGGAAATACACCAGATATTCAATAAGTAATCCCCCTGACCAGGTGAACAAATTAGACACAAGAAATTATAACCCCCAACTTTTGACGAAGATATCCAAAAGGGGTTGCTGCTAATGGTTTTGTAAATATATCTGCAATCTGTTCTGTAGAAGGTATACAATTCAGTTGAACAATTCTGTTTGTAACTTGTTCTCTGAGAAAATGGTACTGTATTGGAATATGCTTAGTCTTGGAATGAAGAACAGGATTCTTGGAGACACTAATGGAACTGGTGTTATCACAGTGAATTGGAATGGGATCAGTGTAAATTACCTTCAAATCTGCAAGAGTTTGTATCATCCATAAAATTTGTGTGCAGCAAGTAGTAGGAGCAATGTATTCTGACTTTGTAGTGGATAATGAAATGGATCCTTGCTTTTTACTAAGCCATGCGACTAACGAGTCACCCAGAAAGAATGCTCCTCCATTGGTGCTTTTTCTCTCATCAACACAGTTTGCCCAATCTGCATCTGAATAAGCAGTTAATTGGAAATTCAGATTTATGGGATACCACAGACCATAAGTCATTGTTCCCTTCAAGTATTTAAATATCCTTTTGACATCTACCAAATGAATTTGTTTAGGAGCAGACTGATAATGACCTACCATTCCGACAACTTGCATTATATCAGGACAGGATGCTGTGATGTATAGAAGACTGCCTATCATAGAGAGATATGTCCTTTGATCAACAACAGATGAGATACCATCTTTACTCAGCTTGCAACCAACCACCATAGGTGTGCTAACTGGAGAGGAATCTTCCATCTGAAATTTCTTGTAAGCCAAGAAAATATGACAGTTCTCCTATCATGGACATTTCAAATTCTGTTTGCATGGAGTTAGCAAACCACTGGATAAATGATTCATTAGTACAACCAAAAATAATATCATCTACATAAACCAGAACAACTAGTAAATTATCACCTTCAGACTTAATGTAGAGATTGCTGTCAACAGTACCTTTCTTGAACCCTTTGTCTTGTATAAATTTGTCCAGTCTATAATATCAAGCTCGTGGTGCTTGTTTCAGTCCATATAAGGCCTTCTTCAGCTTGCAAACATAATTAGGATTATCTGTCAATGAGAATCCTTCAGGTTGCTCCATATATACTTCTTCTTCTAGATCTCCATTTAGAAATGCTGACTTAACATCCGTCTGATAAACTTTAAAGTTCTTATGACATGAATAAGCAAGAAACATTCTAATGGCTTCCAATCTTGCCACTGGTGCAAAATTTTCATCAAAGTCCTGGCCTTCAACTTGTGCATATCCTTTACAGACCAATCTGGCTTTATTTCTAACAACTTGCCCTTTTTCATTCATTTTATTCTTGAACACCCATTTGGAACCTATTACATTCTTATCTTTAGGTCTAGGGACAAGCTCCCAAGTATTGTTCTTTTCAATTTGATCAAGCTCTTCATTCATTGCTCTAATCCAATCATCATCCTGGCTAGCTTCCTCAAAATTTTTAGGTTCAGTCATAGATAAAAAGGCAACATGAGATTGTTCTGAGTCTTTAATCAATTTTCTTCTTGTTTGAACTCCTTTATTTATATCCCCAATTATCTGATTTTCAGGATGATTCTTGCTAATAATTCTGAGAGGTGATTTTGCTTCTTTCTGCTGATTTGTGTCAGTCCGAGTATTCGTATCTTCATCTAATTCAGATTCTTCCTTTTCTGATCCTTGGACCTATTCATCTTCATCTTCAACTATATCTTCTGTTCTTGGTTCAACACTGCTTACATTTCTGACTGGGATTTCTTCATCAACTTTTATCTCTATACAATCAACTAGTTTATGCAGTCTCTTATTGTAGCATCTTCACCCTTTACTATTTGTAGCATAACCTAAAAAGATACCTTCATCAGCCCTGTCATCATATTTGCCAATATTTTCATCATTTTTCTTGATATAACATTTACTCCCAAAGACTTTAAAATGCTTGATTGAAGCAGCTCTTCCAAACCATAGTTCATAAGGGGTCTTGTCACTGTGTGGCCTGAGATGAGCTTTGTTAAGGATATGAACAACTGTATGAATTGCTTCCACCCAATATGTCTAAGGTATGTTCCTTTCATTCATCATTGATCTTGCCATTTGCTGTACTGACCTATTCTTCCTCTCAACAACTCCATTTTGCTGCGGATTCCTTGGAATTGTGTACTCTCTTTTGATCCCATGTTTATCACAGAACTCTTTGAAGTTCCCTAAACTAAACTCTCCTCCTCTATCAGATCTTACTGCTATTAATATTTTTCCTGTTTGATTCTCAGTCAAAGCCTTAAACACCTTGAATTTTTCAAATGCTTCAGATTTTTCTTTCAAAAAGGAAACCCAAGTTAGTCTAGAATAGTCATCAATAATCAACATAAAGTAATTTTCTTTTCCTATACCTTCTTTCCTTGATGGTACACATAGATCCATATGTACTAACTGGAGAGGTTTTTCTGTTGAAGGAAAGTTTTTAGATTTGAAATGAGGGCGAGTAAGCTTTCCTATCTGACAGGGTTTACAAACAGATTCATATGGCTTTGATATCTTCGGAAGATATTTTACTACCCCATTGTTTCCGAGTTTGATTGTGTGATCAAAATTTAGGTGACCAAGTCTCCTATGCCACAACCAACTTTCATCATATTTTCTTAAGTGACATTCTTCTTTTTCTTCTTTTAACACATATACATTATTTTCTGTTCTTATCCCTTTTGCAATCAGTTGTCCTGAACTCAAAGCCTTTATTTTACAGTCTTTAGAAGTAAAAACAACTTCACATCCTTTGTCACAAACTTGACTGACACTTAGTAGATTATGTTTCAGACCATCTACAAACAACACATCTTGAGATTTTCCTTTGCCATTACTCAGGCTTACCATTCCTTTACCTTTTATTTTTCCCGGTGCATCACTTCCAAAAGTTACATTCCTTGATTTGTTTTCACTTAAAGTTAGAAACTTACTTTTGTCTCCAGTCATATGTTTGGAACATCCACTGTCAATATACCAGGGATTCTTTTGTTTTTGGGCTGATAATACTAGTCCACACTTTTCATCTGCTTTCTTCTTCCAAACCTTGACATTTTCAACAATGGGGTTCAAGTCTGGATTGTATTTCCTTAAGCAGCAGTCTGCAGCTTTATGTCCATAATTATGAAAGTTGTAACATTCTGGTTCACTGAATAATAGATCATAATGATTGTTATGCTCATAATTGTTGTTGTGTTTCACTTGTGTCCTTCTCCCAGTCATCACATGATTTATAGTCTGTGATTGTTTGTTGCTTGGCTGTCTTGATCTTTATTGTGGAAGATAATTATTCATTGAATATCTTGATTGTTCATATCTAAATCTTAAAGAACAGTTTATAGCTTTGTGACCAAAATTAGAGCAGAAAAAACAATAACCATAGAAAAAATCTTTGTACCTTGAAAAAATCTGTCTTATTTGAGGAGGTCGATTTCTTTCATGCCGATAATATTTCTGGTCTACAAATTCAGTTCTGGTGCTTTTTCTTTCATTCCTTCTTGGTGGCTGATTTTCCTTCTTTGTTTCTACAGAGTGACTGTTGTCAATGTTTGAGGATTTGACAAACTTGATAGATTCTGTATTACTGGGATGATCACTACTTGATCCTTCTTCATATCCCAATCCAGCTTTCAATTTTGAATTTCTTTGCTGATTTAGAATGGAGGTTAATCCTTTTGAGGCTTTAATACTTGGCAGATTTTGGTGACACAATCCTTTAAACTTTCCCATTTCTTTTCTGGTTTTTACTATCTCTTCTTCTAAGGCTTCACACCTAACTTTATTCTCTGACAATTGTTGTTTCGGTATGTCTTCTATTTTCTTTGCCTCTTCTAATTCCACTTTCAACAGAGCAAAGTCTTCATCAGGTTTTTTACTTTCTTTCTCGAACTGTATCAACAATTGTTTTTGCTTTCTGTTCTTAATTCTGAGTCTGTCAATTTCTTCCAGTGCACTGATCAATTCTCCTTCCATATCAACCACAACTTCTTCATCATTATCATCACTGCCTATGCTTTTATTATCATAATCCTCTTTGTCCATAAGCATGAATTCATTTTCCTTATCTTCACAGGAAGAGTCACTATCGGTGTCTTCTGAGGAATTGTCACTATTTGCAACCAAACTTTTCTTCTTATTATATTTCTTGTATTTGTACTTCTTTTCATCATCAGAGTTCTGGTCCTTTTGCTGATGGGGACACTTAGATGCAAAATGACCTATCTTACCACAGTTAAATCATTTGAAGGGCAACTTCCCTTGATATTTTCCTGATCCTTTCTTTAACCTTCTCACAAATTTTGCCTCAATATCATCTAATTTTGAATCAATATTCTTGTCTGCTTTAAAAGATGCTTCTCTAGTACTAGATTTATCTTTGCTAATTCTCATTTCATATGCAGTTAAAGTTCCTAGAAGTTGATCAATGGACAGGGTTTTGAGATCATTTAATTCTTCTATTGTAGAGACTTTTGGATTAAATTTATCAGGCAGAGATCTTAAAATCTTCTGAACTAAGAGTGAGTCGTCAAACTTCTCACCAAGACCCTTCATGGAATTTACAATTTCTTTAACTCTTAAAAAAATACTTGCTAATTGTTTCATCTTCATTCATCTTTGGTTGTTCAAATTTCAATCTGTATGTTTGAAGTTTGGCATCTTTTACTTTCTCATTTCCTTCATAACTGCTAATAAGTTTATCCCACATTGCTTTGGCAGTTTCAAGATGCATCACCTTTACAAACTCAACTTCAACAACTCCATTCAAGATAGCATTCATTCCATTAGCATTAAAACTAAACTCTAACTTATCGTCCTTGGAGGCTAGCACAACAGGCTTTGTATATCCAGTCTCTACTACATCCTAAACATCAGCACCCAAGGCCATTAAGTATGTTCTCATTCTAATCTTCCAGAAGGCAAAATTTGTTCCATCAAACAGAGGGGGCTTAGAGGCCTAAGTCCCTTCATGACTTGTCATGTTCAAGCTTACAGATCTACCTTTGAATAAAAGGAACCCGCTCTGATACCAATTGTTGAAATTACTAAGACAACTGAGAGGGGGGGGGGGTGAATCAGTTGTTATTGTGCTTAAACAATTTTAAGTCTATTAATACATTCTTAATTTTTCTTCAAGTGATCATCAACATTATACAACATATGGACAATAAAATGAATGAGCATTAGTCACACATAAGGTATACACGGAGACAAATTTTCACGAGGAAACCCATAAAGGGAGAAAACCTCTTATTCTTCGAAATGATAGGCAGTCTTTTAAGTTCTGTACATCATCTATAATTGAGCACCAACTCAATGTGAGGCTGCTACCTCTGTTTTACAAGCTACAACTTGTTTGAGAGCAACAACTCGCTGGTTTCTCTAGCACCCACTAGAAGGAAGCACCAACTCCCTTAATGTTCCAGCACCAACTGGATGGAGGCACCAACTTCCAGTTACATAGGCTCCAACCTGTATAATAGAGAACACTTGTTCTCCCTTGCACCACCCTACCACCCTGGTTTCTCTGGCTGCAACCAGATGGAAGCTACAACTCCCCGTGTTCAAGCTCCCACTTGAACCTCTGAGGACAACAGTCCTCCCTAGCACCTCCCAACCACCCTAGAATATAAATGAATAATTAGACAACCAACTACACAGATAAATCAATTCTTACCACTTCTTCTCTGTTCTGTAAATATGGTCTGCTTCAACTTGTTCTGTCATTCTGCTCTTCTTCAAGTCTTTTCCTAATCTGTTACTCTTCTCTGAGTTTTATCTCACACTGCGCATATTCTCAGTCTCACACTGCGTCCTGTGATTTTCCCTTTCTTACAGCTTAATTCATTTTTCGTCTAGAACAGCCAACCTCGCACAGTCTGTATCTTTTTCTTTTATGCACAACACCCACAACAGTTACACTTCGCATCTTCTTAGGCAAAAGAAAAACTATCCGAGCAACTGAAATGCCAACCGATCAGGGAACCCCGTTCCTTTGACTTTCCAGTCAGTGACATGATGATCTTTCGCCACGTGTCCTACCTGAAGATGGACGGTCCTCCTTCTTTCGAGATTTTGTGTGCCCATTTCTCCTTGCGCTTTAATGAACGTGTATTTTCTTCATGATCCAACGATGATTGAATGTGACGCTCAGATCTGACACCTGAGATCTGTCCTCCTCTTTTGCGTGTTCTTCTTGTCTACTAACAGATCTGACGGTCCTTGTTGTTTAAGGAATTTTGAATGGGATCCAATGATCATAAATGCTTCTCCTCCCGAGCTTACTTTGTTCCGCTTACTTTCCATACTCATGCCATCTTCATTGCTTTCCTTGCCATCAATGACAAGCATTCACTGTCTGTTAAATATTTGCCAACAAACTGGTCCAAGCCGCAAGCAAATAAGGACACCGAAAAGACAAAGAAAGATACCGGGAAGTGGTGCGACTTCCATAAGAGCCCTTCGCATAACATTGCTGACTGCCTCTCAAAGCAGACGCTGGTGGCCGAAGTGAAATCCTCTGAATCAGATGTGGGTTCTGACTCTGAGTCGGAACCAGAAAGGGAGAGACAGATCATTGACGTAGAACCCAGTGCCACCGTTGCTACCACCAAGCTCCAGCATGGTGAACCAGACGAGCCAGAAGAAGGAGAACGCCTCTTCCATTCACAAATGTGGGTAAAAGGCACCCCAGTGTAGTTCATCATTGATAGTGGTAGCTATAAGAACCTCATCTCAGCAGAGGTCGTCAAGTGGCTGGCCCTACCGACAACGTCACACCCACAACCCTACACCATTGGATGGCTATGCCAAGGAAGCGATCTCCATGTCAGCCAACAGTGTCGACTGTCGTACGACATCAAGCCCTTCAAAGACGAGGTATTGTGTGATGTTGCTCCTCTCGAAGTTTGTGATGTTCTTTTGGGCCAACCTTATTTATGGAAATGTCATGCTGTATATGAGTCTAGGCCTCCTAGTGTTATTATTACTTTGAACAGGAAATTGTACAGGATACCCGAGGTTGTCCCACCTAGTGCTATTTCCTTGATCTCTGCTAAGCAATGTAGGAAGGTCATCTCTTAGATGGGGAAGTTTGTCTTCTTCGTGATTCTCTCTTAGAATGAGAGAAAAATCATAGCCACATCCAAGGTCTCTGCGGCTGACCTCTCCACACAGTAGAAGCAAGTAGATAAGGTCGTGGAAGAATAATCGGATATCTTCTCCTCATCTACCGGGGTACCTCTACACTGTCAGGTCAAGCACCCCATCGATCTGACCCCTGACGCACCGTTTCCCAATGGGCTAGTCTATCCTTGCTCTCTGTTAGAGAATGAGGAGATCAAGCAACATATCCAAGAATTTCTCCACAAGGGGCACATCCGTCCTAGCTCATCACCTTGCGGGAGCCCAATCGTGCTGGTACAGAAGAAAGATGGAACCTGGTGACTTTGCATTGATTATCGGGCTCTGAATAAAATCACAGTCAGAAATCGGTACCCGATTCCTCGAATCGATGACCTTTTTGATCAACTCATGCGGGCCAAATACTTCAGTAAGATTTATCTGAATTCTGGCTACCACCAGGTCTCGATAGAATAGATAGATGTATGGAAGACCACCTTCAAGTCAAAGGAAGGCCTTTTTGAATGGTTGGTCATGCCCTTTGGTCTGACAAACGCTCTAGCCACTTTCATGAGGATGATGAATGATATCCTACGACCATTCACCAATAATTTTGTAGTGGTATATCTTGATGACATTCTCATTTATAGTAAGACTTGGGTTGAACACTTGCAGCATATTAAGTAGGTTTTGCACACCCTGTGACAGCACAAGCTATACGCCAACTTGGAAAAATGCTCCTTCGGCATGGACATGGTACATTACCTAGGCTACATCATTGATCAACATGGCGTACATGTGGATCCAACCAAGATCCAATCCATCCATGATTGGACAACCCCAAACACACTCACTGAGCTTCGAAGCTTCTTGGGCCTTGCCAATTTCTACCATAGGTTTGTGTTGGGATTCTCCCATATTGCATGGGCCCTCAGCCAAATAACCAGGGGTGGTAGTAAAGTGAAATTTGCGTGGGGCTGGACCCAACAATAAGCGTTCAATGATTTGAAGTAGCGCTTGTGCTTAGCCCTAGTACTTTCACTACCAGACTTGCAGCAACCCTTTGAGATTGGGACCGATGCTTCAAACTATGCTGTGGGTGCCGTTCTCATGCAACATGGCCACCCTGTGGCCTATCATAGTGCGACACTATCAGATGTTGTCTGTAAGTACCCTACTTACGATAAAGAAATGTAATCCATTGTGCAAGCCTTGCACCAGTGGAGACATTACATTCTTGGGAGGGAGACAATCATCCACACTGATCATAAGGCACCACAGTTCATGCAGACACAAGGAAAATTGCACAGTGACCTCCATCAAAAGTGGTCCACATACTTGCAGCAATTCCACCTCAACATCAAGTATAAAACATGAAGCACCAACCGCGTCACTGATTGCCTCAACAAACCACCAGTCATGACACTCACCATAGTGCTAGACTCCTGTGGCCATGAGACCTCTGGATGGCCCCAACTCTATGAGATAGACCCAGACTTCACCACCACCTACCAAATGTTGGGTGCAAAGGCAGTTGTCGATAATTTCCATCTTCAGGATGGGTTGTTGTGTCATCTGGGCCATATATGTGTTCCCTCAAGTGAGCGAGGGAATATGATCTGGGAATCCCACTACAGCTGGGTGGTAGGACACTTCAGCATCGAAAAGACAGTGGCGATGCTACAAAAACATTTCTACTGGCTGAAACTTCAACAGGAGGTCAACAAGTATATTAGGTCTTTCACAGCTTGTGTTATTTCCAAACCAACCACTAAGAAATGGGGCCTGTACACCCCTCTTCCTACTCCTGACAGACGATGGGAATCCATCTCAATGAACTATATGTCGGGCCTCCCGTCCACCAAGAGGGGAAATGACTGTGTTTTTGTGGTTGTCGATCGCTTTTCTAAGATGGCGATTCTGGTTGCTTGCAAGAAGAGCATCACAACAGAAGCCACTGCCAAGCTCTTCTTTGAGCGAGTCTAGGTACATTTTGGAATCCCACAAACCATTATCTCAGATCAGGACAGTCGATTTCTTAGCACATTTTGGTCAAGCCTCTGGTCACTGCTAGACACCAAGCTCACCAAATCCACGGCCTTCCACCCCCAAATAGATGGCCAAACCGAGGTCGTAAATTGAAAGATCGTGCATATCCTGCACATGTATAATTCCAAGCACCCTCACACATGGGATGAGAGTCTTCCCTATGTCCAACATAGCTACAACTGAGCCTTGCATAGCTCAACCGACCACAACCCCTTTCAGGTGGGGTTGGGATTCCAACCATTGGGTCCCATAGATGTTGCACTTCCCCTTGTGGTCACCTCGACTGACTCCTCTCCTACTCCAACTAAGGCTGACAAAGCCACCCGGTTCATTGAGAGGATCCAACACATCTACCAACAGGTTCAGGATATCCTACAGAAGTCTAATGACAAGTACAAGCAATGCCATGATCAACACCGGGTTCCACATAAGTTTCAGGTGGGCAACAAAGTTTGGTTACACTTGCAAAAAGAACGCTTTATAGGACTCCATCGGAAGCTTCGCCCACTCCGTTGTGGGCCGTACACCATCACCAAGGCTATGGGGGATAATGATTTTGCACTCAACATTCCTCCTTTCCTTGGCCTGCACCCAGTGTTCAACGTGGACCTCCTTCGGCCTTATTTCCCACCATTATTGGACACCTCAGACGTAATAGAACAACTGAGACCAACATAGCTCAACCCCGACTGCATACAATAGGAATCCATTGATCAGATTGTGGACACACAAATCAAGGGCACTTGACAACAAAGAATCCAACTTTATCGAGTCGTCAAAGCAGGGCAGCTCCTGCATTAAGGCAAGTGGCTCATTCGGGGTCAAATTCAACAGAAATTTCCTCATTTGATGGGGGAACTTAATGTAATGGAGACCATTGCTTCGTAAGGATGGAGGATTGATCCAGGTGGATATCGGTGGCCACCCACCTTTTCCAGCTGGCTCAAAACAACTTTCTAGCAATTTTGATAATTTACTATTTTTAGCAGTTTTTCGGGTCTTGAACTTCCGGAGCCGTTTTGAGGCCCTAAACGACGTTTTTAGGGGTATGTTGCGGCACAAAATTTGATCAAAATTTAGAGGTATGAAATTTTGTGCAACTGTTGTATTCCTCAGATAGATCTTTCCAACGGGCTATCATACACCTAAAACAGAGATCATATGCAACAGTTACGACCCCGGGAAGTTGATGTACTGACTTACCCAATGGGGCCCACATGAATTTTGGCGCTTCATCTCCTAGGGTTAGGTTTTTAGATGTTTAGGGTTTTTGAAACTCCTGTTTATTGTAAAAAGGCCTTGGGAGCCTCATTGTAATCATCTTCTTGTGAATGAGCGCAACCGTCACATCTCTTCTCAGAGATAAGCCACCACCATTCCAGCAAGCTTGTTTTCTGCTGCATTTTACAGTTTCAACTTATTTCCTTATTGAATGGAAAACCAGTTTTACTGTATCTATGTTATTTTGTGTTAAGCATCTGGTAATAATCTGTATTCATTTCGTTCTACTCATAAAATCTGGATCAAGAGATCTAGAAACTCATTGACAGACACTAGAGTGAACTTCCACCTAGTCCTAGTTAACTGATCCATGCAATCATCAGTTAACTAAGTCACATGTGTGGAAGTGAGAGAAACACATGCAACTGTTGTTGACAAAACCGAGGTTGCCATGCATGAGTGACTTTCACTAGTATAACTGACTCTAAACTGAAGATGAATGCCCTATTTTTTAGGGGAATATTCTATAGAGAAAATATTCTCATCTAAGGAAGCATCATCAACATTGGACTATCAACCTTAGGAAAATAATTACCCAGGTGAGTGTGTAATATGTCCAACATCTTTAAATTTAGAATCATACAAGAGGGCTGAGTATCCAACCTAGAAATTCCTCTTCTTAATAAAAATGTCATGCCATTTTTTTCTCTACCATTGAAAAATAGATGCGTGATACAAAGAAACCTAACAAATTTCATCAAGTTGATTGATATAGTTCAGGCAATGTTTTTGAGCTTCTTGTAAGTTCAATCCAACTTGTCATGCAATTTTGAGTGTTTCGACTCCAAATTCAATAGGAAATACAACATGATTACCATACACAAGCTCATAAGGGGTAAATCCTATGGTGTTTTTCCATGTTTTGCGGTAATCCCATAAATCCCCTAGAAGCCTATTCGCCAAATCCTTGTGATGAATTTGCACAATTTTGGTTAATATGGATTCTATAAATTTGTTGGTGACCTCCACCTGTCCACTAGCTTGTGGATGATATGGTGTAGATGTCTTATGTTGTATTTGATACTATTTTGTGATGGACTAAATGAGTTTGGAGGTGAATTGAGTTCCTTTATATGTAAAAATTTGTTGTGGTACACCAAAGCGGACAAATACCTCCTCATAAAGAAAATATGCTATTTCTTTTTCTGTAGCCCTTGGAAGTTGTTTTTCCTCAACCCATTTGGTGACATAATCAGTGGAAACCAAGATATGAGAGTTTTTTAGGAAACAAATACCAAAATATTCTAAAAATATAAAGAGAAGAATATCCATACCTTGAGAAATATATATATATATAAAAGTTTTTTAGGAAACAAATACCAAAATATTCTAAAAATATAAAGAGAAGAATATAT
>JASDQU010012849.1:452358-486748 GCA_032191745.1 Picea mariana | reverse complement strand
TATATATATATAAGTTTTTTAGGAAACAAATACCAAAATATTCTAAAAATATAAAGAGAAGAATATGTATATATATAAGACTGAAAGACAAGCCTCTTCGATGGGGAAACCTCCTTTTACAATCAAACAAATGAGATCCAATGATTCTAAAACTAGGTCTCTTTAGTAGATATATAGGATACAAATGGTACAATTACAATTAAAGGGTCTAGCTGACACAACTAATATAACAATAGAAAAATAACTTGATATCTAGAGATTTACATAGGGATTTACGCTGAAAACGGGGCTTTATCTAAGGCTTAACATGCCCCTCACCTTCAAACAAATGTTGTCCTAAACACTTGACTAACTGTGGGTGTTTTTGTATGAATAAATCATCTTCTCATGTCGCCTCTTCCACTGGTAGGTTCTTCCATTTGATGAGGTACTCAGTAATTGCTTGATTTTTCAGTTGCTTAATTGTAATGATCCAAATGCTTAAAAATATCATGACAGAACATAAGGACACACCATGTACAAAATGTGAGCATGGAGAAGAACTCCAAGATAGATAAGTTACACAATAACTCCTTAAAGAATAGGAGAACCTCCTCCATATAACCAAATACATTCATACATCACAATTCACATGCCTACAATAATGAATACATGATCTCTATATATACCTATTCACACATGCACATGAGGCCCCTTTACTATTAGGCATGTTATCCCCATTTGGTGGGATAGCTAGGAAGATGATGTCTCGAGGCCCTTAGGTTATAGGTTTCAGGTTGCAAAGAAACTCGCCCTCATAGTTGTCCTTGCAGTCCAAAAACTACGTCATTATATCTTGCTTCGCGCTACCAAAGTCGCGGAAGATTCCAACCCCATGCAGTACTTTCTTAGTTGACGATAAATTAATGGTAAATTTTCCTGATGGATCGTCATCCTTCAAGAGTACGACCTAGAGTTTTCAACTCCCGAAAGAAAGAAAGCGCTCATCCTCTTCAAACTCATCACGACGTTTCCCTCAGATGCTTCTAGTTCACCTGTCAATACAGACTTCCCCGATGAACACCTCTTCTACATCCCCTCGTATGACCCCTGGTATGGTGACCTTATTGTCTACCTTCGGACATAGAAGTTTAGGTCTCACCTCTCTAGAGACGATCGTCAGTGTATTCATCATCAGGCCCCTTGACATCTCCTTATTGACGACATCCTATATCGACGTGGGGTCGACACCATACTCCGTCGATGTTTGACTATCGACGAAGCCGATAGAGTCTTGAATGATTTCTATAGCGGCGCCTGCGGTGGCCACCTCTCAAGGATGTCCTCCACCCATAAAATCATTCGAGAAGGCTACTTTTGGCCCTCATTGTTTCATGACTACATCCACGCTGTGAAGTGATGTGACAAATGCCAAATTTATGCCAACAAGGCACGAGCACCACCTGCTCTTCTACACCCCATCATCACTGCCGTCCCCTTTTGCAAATGGGGAATAGATTTCAATCCTCCATCTAGCAAAGGACATAAGTACATTGTCGTGGCAGTCAATTACTTCACCAAATGGGTCGAAGCCATGCCTACCTTCAACAACATTGCTGACACTGCAACGCATTTTTTCTTTAATCACGTCATTTCCCACTTCGGAGTACCACTATAGCTAGTCTCCGATCATGGAAAACACTTTGAGAATGAGATCTTCGTCGAACTTTCCTCAAAGCTAGGCTTCTTCTAGGAGTTCACCTCCCCATACTACCCTCAGTCCAATGGATAGGTAGAGGCAGTCAAAAAGGTCCTCAAAACCATGTTATAACGCACAGTTAACAAACATAAGATCAATTGGCATCATATGTTGTTTTTCGCACTATGGGCTTATCGCATGGCAGTTAAAACTACCACTAGTTTTACACCATTTCATCTTGTCCATGGGGTCGAAGCCACTCTCCCCATTGAGTGCGAAATTCCCACATTGTGCACCGCTATCGAGCTATTACCTGACACTGCTCCAATGGAGCAGTGCTTGCTAAACTTCGAGTCGCTGGATGAAGACCGTCGGTCTTCATTACAGAACAATGAGGCAACCAAAAAATGGTCGAAGGCCACCTTCGATCGCCATGTTAACCTTCGCTCATTTAACGAAGGAGACCTCATCCTTGCATATGATATCGCTCACGATACCCTTGGGCATGGAAAATTTGAGTTGTTATGTCATGGAACCTACATCGTCCAACATTGCCTCACTAAAGGCGCATACATCCTGGCCTCTCCCGAAGGCTACCCACTCAAAGAACCTATCAACGTGGTGTACTTAAAGAAATTTAACGCCTGAGCGTAGTCATTCTACACTATGCTTTTTCTTTTTTGTACACGTTTTGTAGAGTTTTTAATCTTCTTTTTCCCTCCATCCCTTATGTGTGATCTACCATTTGTGTTATTGATAGATGCTTACTTCATCGGCCTACCACATCGGTTACGCTGACGGAGCTAGCCAATGGACATAGAATCTTGCTTCGGCCACTTGGGCCCTCTATACCTGCTCACATGAACTGCTCCACTGTAGCGGCATATGTTTGGGATCAACAAACAAAAACCAAGAAGAATACACAACCATCATTGGCCTCCTTGTCAAGGCCAGTCATTGCCATATTCACCACCTTAGCGTCTTATTAGATTCCCAACTTGTCGTCCTGCAGCTCAACAATGTGTACCGTGTCCGCAATCCTTGCCTCTTTCGTAAATACCTACAAGTTAGACTCTTATCTCGACATTTTGATTTAATTACATTTACACATATTCCATGACAATTCAATCAAATAACAAATAATATGGCTAACCTAGTAATTTATGATGTACCAAAATCGATGGCTAACCTAGTATTAGTTTCCCACCCCCATGACGTACCAAAATCAATTCCCACCACATCAATCATGGATCCCGTGCATCAATCACCTCCAACAAAACTCTAGGGTGCAACATGGGCACCCTCTCCAAGAACCATGCCACCAAGATCAACCTAAAGGAAAAATCCCCTGAGTCGGCAACACAACACCAGTTGAGATGCCCCATCATCTTGGTATGCAACATCAAGCCTTAGGAAAAATTCTCTCCACCCAATGCCCTCTGCATGATCCTCAGCTGACCACCACTGATCCACTGAGTAGTTAAGGATCCATATATCCTCACGATCATTGCGACGATGCAACGATGCACAAATGCATCCATCGCCCCAATGCGAGCAACCGAGCCTGACATAAAATCCTCCCTTGAACAGTATGTCTGGGCCAAATATGCCAAGGGTGCCTCCCCTGGAAACTGGGGATCAACAGGTAGGGATCTCCCCCGAAAAGGGAGCCCGATCAGGAAATAGACAACCTCCATCGCAGAGAATGTCAACTTCTCCCCCCACACAATGAAGCACTGCATCTTAGTGCTCCACATAGAAATTAAAAACTACAACAGGTACTCCTGTGCCCATAGCAGTGAGCAATCGAAGAAATTTAGCAACCCACAGGCTACCAAAGGTCCCCGAACACCTGACTCATCATCCCTCACCCCCTCCCTGAGGCATGCCCAGTCCCTCTCCCTCCAATGGACTGGCATCCTGAACTGCTCACCTGCATTCACACAAACAACACTTGATCATCCATCACACTTCATACAACCAAAAACTTAAAAAAAGACAAGTTTTTTCACCCCCCTAGCTTTTCCTCATGTGCGCGGCTGTCATCCCCATAGATGCGTACATATGCACGCCTTTTCTTCGCACATTTGCACATCAATGTACAACTGTCGAAGAAATAGATGCGCATTAATGCGCACCTATCACACACATAGGCACACATTCGTGCGCCCTTGTTCACTCCATAGCTGCGCACATGTGCCCAACTGTCGGAGAAACAACTGCGCACAAGTGCGCCGCTCTTCTTCGAATAGGCACGCATCAAATGCGCACCTGTTTACCTTACTCGCACACCCCCATGCTCGTCTATCCTATATACAGTCGCGCACCCATGTGCGAGAATCCTTCTATCCCCCGCGCACTGGGGGGCACACCCTCACAAAAACCCACCGTACGGCCCTCTGTACGACCCTGCCCAAAAAAGAAATCCTGATTACTATGCAGGAGGATGAGACCACTAACCTAGCTCTCACTAATCCTGGATCAACTGGCTCAAACTCCCAGAATCTCTAAATCTCCTCTAAAAACCTCTCGTCAACTCACTCTAGCAGCAGGTACAAATGAGGTGGTAATGTTGGCCCTACAACTATATATAATCCCTTTTTCCAAACTTCCATGCTCAATTACAGAAGCTCCGAGCATCTATTTTTTGATCCGTATTCAGCCACGGTATCGGGATCCTGCCACCTACATAGTCACATCCCCTGGGTCACCATCCATAATCGGCCCCGAGGGAGCATTTTTTTTCACAACACACCCAGGTACGCATGCTCATGTTCAAAATTATCAAATAACTATTATATGTTCTTTCTCTTCAGATATTGTTCACGTCGGGTATTCAGTTTTCATGTGTGCAGGTACTTGGTTATCCCGTATCAACGCAACCCCTTCAGGTATATGATCGATACTGGCATGTAATCATTCCCTCTGAATATCAATTGCATCTCCTAGTTACACCCTCCGACATTTGCCTATAGGATCCTTACATCCGGCTTTGCAGTACTATCACCTCCACTGCATTTCAGTACTGTCAACCGATATCACTCTCTCCTACATGAGTTGTCCCATTCATAGTCCCCTTTGGCACTTTGACACTCATGATGCTTTCACCCCCTAGGGATGGGAGTCCCATTAGTCTTACGCATGTTCGAGAATCAACCACACACTCCTTCTCCTCATTTTTGCTAGCTTTCCCAATGGAATCCCAGGATATCTCCTCATGGTTCTAATTTGACTACACCACCGCAGTATCATTAACCTTCCACTTTCATCCACAATCAATTTTCCCATCTGCAAATTGCCCTCCATTCATTTACCTCATATAGAAACCCACCCATGGGGCCCCCATCCCGTGCCAATTCTCCATACAACTTGTGCCCTCAAAGTCTGCGCCATCTTGCACTGGGGCACCGATTTCCATATCTGTATGCTTATCCCACCTTATTCTTTATTTATTTAGTAATTGTACAAAGCCTTTGTTTCCAGCATTTACAGAGCTTTTTGTTGTCGCCTTTAGCCACCTTATTTTCTGGCAAAGCAACCCCTATCACCCTTGGTTGGGGCATTCCTTACCTCCTACCCTTATTGACATTTTCCATAAACCCCAAGTATCCCACAGTCCATATACCTCCAATATTTGAGTTTGTCCACTTTGTCATGCCTCGGGTAGAATTTAACCCACATCTAGTCGTCCCCCTGATGCTAGATCTAGTTTCATAGGTTGCTACCACTCATCCTTCACATATATCCCCAACCAAGGACAGTCTTGAGTCTCACTGCATCTTGACTTCATCCATGTATCTCATCAGTTCCTGATCTCATCCAGTGGATTTCATGAAGCCCTTTGCTTCTTGGAGTCATGTCTCCTTTTTCTGTCGACATCAACACAGTTTCCAGAACCACGACAATATCTTGACTCTCATTACCTTTATAATGAGGATACTTGGAAGGCACAATGATAACCATCATTTCTCTCTACTATCATTGACCCCCATAACATTCGATGCCAACACAATCTCATGTTACGCTGGGTCTTACTTTGCGACTACTGCAGTTGTTTTATACTAGTCGAAGACCTATGAAATTTGATGGGCCATCAATGCTTGCAAGTCATCGACATTCCTTACAAATGTCATCACCTCTTTTCCAAGTATGTTCACCATCAAAATTTTCATTTTCCACTATCAAACCACCCCGGAGGGTGCGCCTAGTCCCTCTCCCTCTAGTGGACTGACATCCTGAACTGCTCACCTGCATTCACACAAACAACACTTGATCAACCATCACACTTCATACAACCAAAAACTTAAAAAAAGACAAGTTTTTTCACCCCCCCCAACTTTGCCTCATGTGCGCGACTGTCACCCCCATAGGCGCACACATATGCGCGCCTGTTCTTTGCACAGTTGTGCATCAATGAAAAGTTGTCAAAGAAATAGATACACATCAATGTGCACCTGTCACACACACAGGTGCACATTCGTGTGCCTCTGTTCACTCCATAGCTGCGCACATGTGCGCAACTGTATGAGAAGTAACTGCACACAAGTGCGTCGCTCTTCTTCGAACAGGCGTGCATAAAATGCGCACCTGTTTCCCTTACTCACACGTTGCCATGCACGACTGTCCTATATACATCCTCGCACCCATGCGCGAGAATCCTTTAATCGCCCGCGTATTGGGGGGCCCACCCTCACAAAACTGCACCGTATGACCCTGCCCAAAAAATAAATCCTAATTACTATGCAGGAGGATGAGACCACTAATCTGGCTCCCGCTAATCCTGGATCGGCTGGCTCGAACTCCCAGAATCTCCAAATCTCCTTTAAAAACCTCTCGTCAACTCACTCTGGCAACAAGTACAAATGAGGTGGCAATGTGGGCCCTACAACTATATATAGTCTATTTTTCCAAACTCCCATGCTTAATTACAGGAGATCGAGCATCCATTTTTCAATTCATCTTCAGCCACGAGATCAGGATCCGCCACCTACATAGTCACATCCCATGGGTCACCATCCATACTCGGCCCAGGGGGAGAATTTTTTTTCACAACACGCTGAGGTATGAATGCTCATGTTCAAAATTATCGAATAACTGCTATATGTTCTTTCTCTTCAGATATTGTTCACGTCGGGTATTCAGTTTTCATGTGTTCAGGTATTTGGTTATCCTGCATCAACGCAACCCCTTCAGGTATATGATCGACACTGGCATGTAATCATTCCATCTGAATATCAATTGCATCTCCCAGTCACACCCTCCTACATTTACTTGTAGGATCCTCACATCCAGCTCTGCAATACTATCACCTCCGCTGCATTTCAATACTGTCAACCGATAACACTCTCTCCTACATGATTTTTCTCATTCATAGTCCCCTTTGGAACTTTGACACTCATGTTTATTTCATCCCCTAGGGATGGGAGTCCTGTTAGTCTTATGCCTATTCAAGAATCAACCACATACTCCTTCTCCTCATTTTTTCTAGCTTTCCCAATGGACTCCCAGGATATCTCCTCACAGTTCTAATTTGATTGCACCACCACGGTATCATTAACCTTCCACTTTCATCCACAATCAGTTTTCCCATCTACAAATTTCCCTCCATTCATTTACCTCATACATAAACCCACCCATGGGGCCCCCACCCTCCGCCAATTCTGCATACAACTTGCGCCTCACAGGTCGTGCCATCTTGCACTGCAACACCTGTTTCTGTATCTGTACGCTTATCCCACCTTATTCTTTATTTATTTGGTAATTGTACAAAGCCTTTGTTTCCAACATTTACATAGCTTTTTGTTTTCACCTTTAGCGACCTTATTTTTCGGCAAAGCAACCCCTGTTGTCCTTGGTTGGGGCATTCCTTACCTCCTACCCTTATTGAAATCGTCCATTAACCCCGAGTATCCCACAATTCACATACCTCCAATCTCCGAGTTTGTCCACTTTGTCACTCCTCAGGCACAATTTAATCCACATCTAGTCATCCCCCTGATGCTAGATCCAGTTTCATAGGTTGCTTCCACTCATACTTCACATATATCCCCAACCAAGGACATTATTGAGTCTCACCACATCTTGACTTCGTCCATGTATCTCATCAGTTCCTCATCTCATCCAGTGGATTTCATTAAGCCCTTTTCTTCTTAGAGTCACGTCTCCTTTTTCTGTCGACATCAACACAGTTTCCAGAAGGGTGATAATATCTTGACTCTCATTACCTTTACAATGAGGAGTCTCAGACAACATAGCAAGAACCATAATTGCTCTTTGTTGTCGTTGACCCCCATAACATTTGATGCCAACACAAATTCATGTTACGGTGGGTTTTAGTTTGTGACTATTGTAGTTGTTTTATACTAGCCGAAGACCTCTGAAATTTGCTAGGCCATCAATGCCTGCGAGTCATCGACATTCCTTACAAATGTCATCACCTCTTTTCTGAGTATGTTCACCATCAGAATTGTCATCTTCCACTATCAAACTGTCCTGGAGGGCGCTACAATTATCTATATCAGCACAAAGCTTCAGTTACTATCTTACACATTTGAGTTACATGACATGAGCATGGGGCATTCCCGCCTCGTTTGTATACAATTTTTATTTTTCCACACCTCAAGAAAGGTTTGGGTTCTACTGGTTCCCCTCTCCCTCTAATGGGTTTCTCTTGCAATTCCTCTCAACAATCTTCCTTAGAACCCAAACCTTTCTTGAGGGAGAGGGGAACCAGTAGGACCCAAACCTTTCTTGAGGTGTGGAAAAATTCCTTACAATGGTAGTCTCAGTAGAATAAAAATTGATGCATTTCAGCTATACGTATGCTCCTAACCTCACACATCAGGGGGCATATGTTATCACTGAAATTTCATCCGCAAATGGTTATAGGAATCCAACATCTCAAAACACCTATTAGTTCATTCATAGCCCCAAAAATTCATTTCCAAAGGGCACAAACTACACAACTTGTTAAAAAATTAACATGCACAGAAGCACTATAGGAAGCGCACGCACATGTGCAGGTCAGAAACGTCAGAAAATCGCACATTCGCCTGACATGTGACTGTGTATGAAAAAATCCACGCACACTTGAGAACGACGCATTTATGGTTCTGGTCATCCCCTCACCCACTTCGAGTTCAACTCCCAAGTCGATTTGACCCTCAAATACGAGATGAATCTGAGTGGGGGGCTGGTTAAAGACCTAAGGGTGCCCTAAAGGGCCCCTTGTTCACACTAAAGACCAGTTGGATAATGCCTCAAAGATTTTCTATAAAAAGAGACCATGGGTGCACTATGAATTTAAGAATCCATTTTTATTGTTATGCTGCCTCTATTCTCCTACAAGGAACCTCTTTCCTTCTTGGAGCATACTAGCTTCATTTCATTGAGCTATTCACCTCAGCTCTTGAGGGAATGAGCTTTGGATTTCTTCACCATTTCCTTTTTAGTTTCCCATTTGTAAGAAGAGCTCTCATATAGGGGATTCAAGAGCCCTCCCTTGGAGGAAGAGGGGACCCATAAGTCTCCCTTTCTCTTTGGTGTTTTCCCACTAATAAAAACTATCCATTGGTGGCATGACTATTGGTCAATTGTTTGATTTATTTTGGTTCTAATTTCCTTATGCATTGTAGTTTCATTTCTTTAGTTGTTATTAGCTTAGTTGTTTATTTATTTCTTGTGCTTGATGTGTCTAACTCTTTCACTAACTTCTATCCTATTCAACTCACCCAACTGGACTTGAAAGTGTCCCTCTTTTTCTCATTCAAGTGGTGAAAAGGATACAACAATCAGCTTGTAATAATATTGTAGCTCCTCCTTACTCTCATATCTACGCGCATTGATATATATAAAATGCAGATCTGCGTGGAACTTGGCTATCGGTCTGTACTAGTGTAGGGTGTGCAGTGTCATGCACATGAATGAATCGATGGCAACCTTCAGTTGATGATAATATGCATGGAACATGACGTTCGACTGCCATTTCTTCGAAATGTCGTTGGTGTACCACAAGGTTGAAAACCTAGCGACCAATGACTCTGATGGTCCGATCTCTGGGAAGGTGGCTCCTTCCGACATTTTCCAAGTGACAAATGCAATCAATATGACCAACCAACTAAAGTGGAACTCATATCCTTGATCTTGAGATTCACGACAGTGTTTCTCGAGCTCATTGACGAGGTAACTTGCCCAATTCATTTGCATTCCCTCCACGCATTTTCCAGTGAGGTTCACCACAAACCTAGTGACCTGGGTGGGGTGATTCTTTCTTATGAGCTTGCTAGCTATGAGTTGGCAAGCGAGGCACACTGCACCATCCTGGATAGAGGCTACCTTGTAGCCTCACTTTCCCTTTTTGACTTCTCCATAAGCCTCCTTGATGCACTGGGCTAGGGAGCGATCCAATGTCTTCCCTGGGTAAAACTGCCGAGGGTCAAGTCCCTGCATGCTCAATCCATTAATCAGGTGGATCAACACCAAAGCCACAGTAATCCATCGGTCGAGCCACATGTATTTGCCATGATAGCACGAAAAGAGGATTTTAATGCAAGCATTAACCTCTTGGTGACGACAAAAATGGGGAATCTTCATCACATTTAGTATAGTGGACTACACCAGCTCCTTAATCCATGGCTGGGAGACCAGGCGAGGCTTCTTCCCGATGGTCTTCGTCAAGTAGCTATGGGGTGCAAGCATCACATAGTTCTTTCTATCTCAAGGGGTGAAGTCGCTGTTCTTCAGTAGTGGGATCTGTCCCAATTGACTCCCAACTACACGTATTCCTTTCGGTATGTATGCGGTGATCAAAGTGTACTCAAAGTCTCGTGGGATGCTGTCGCGGTTAACCGCACTATCCAAAGGTGGGATATAATATGGTAAGATCGACGGGATTTGCTTTGCATTAGCCAGATCGCTGCAATGCTTACCTTGCTACTCAGTCGCGGGGTTAACACGGCTCGAACGACATTCGGTCGAAGGGGAAGCCTGGAGTCCCCTGGTCGACGACGCCTGTGATCCTTCAGACATAGCTTTATCAACCATAAACTTCTTAAGAACCTCCTCGATGGAATTATCTAACTCAGTGCGTTCGCCTGACATTCTCACTATTAAACAGGCAGGTTGGGGTAGGCAAACAGACAAGCGGGGCAGATAAATGAATAACGATGTCTAGTTTCTGATAACACGATATAATCATTTCTCTTCTTGTCTCAGATAATCACAGGTAGCAAAAAGCGGTCCCGGCATAGTGTCCAATGGGTTAAATAAGTGAGCGTCATAACAAATCCTTCCAATAGGAAGGCATGCTTCCATTAATGTGAATCTGTCCGTTATGGCACGGTCTCAACGCCCCAAATGTGGCCCATCCGCCCATAAATGCATTTCCTAGCCGTTCCGAAGTGTCATTCTAACGGTCGGGGTGCCTCCAACGGTCATATAGCTTCGTCGGGGAGAAGTCCCATTCTGCGTGGTTCTGCTATTCCAGTGAGGTTCAAATCCTGAAAACCTGCCTTCTACAAAGTCTTCCATTTGTTATCTATAACTTCCTGTAGCTTTTCCAACTTGACTTTCTTCTTACTTGTTGGGTATGTGTTATATTCATTTTCTTGACCCTTATAAATTTCTCTGACATATTCAACTTTTTCCAAAGTCTTATGGGACCTCTCAGACCACCTCATCATATCCTTATGCACTATCATGCCCAACAAGGTCTCTTCCTGATAGCCAACGACCCGATCCATGAAGACTTCCCTTTACAATTTAAGTTGATTGTAGATCTCTTTGAGTTCAATCCTTATGAATCTAATCACCTGCATGGTTTCTTGATAATATTCGACCTGATGAGTAAGATGCACAAGTTATACCCTCATGGAATCTGCTTCCTTCTCATATTATCTTGCTCTGTCGATGGTAGCATTCTATATAGCCATTCCGACTCCTAGTAACTCACTCACTTTGGACTATCTAGCGTCCATTATGGTTTCTTCTGTAGTAATCATCACAACACTATTTTGAGTAACCCTCGTCTTCTTGCCAGTCCTCCTGACTATCATTTGTCTTTTCTGTCATAAGATATTGTATAGACATCGACCAGTTCATCTACAGGTTTTGGAATTGGCTGGTCACCCCATGAGAGGGCATTGCCTAGACTACCTGGAGTGTGAAAGTGTTCAAGAATTGGTCCCTTTCCTTTGTCCATTCCCACCATCTGGTTTCTGATGTCCCTTTCTTGATCCGGTACTACTAAAGGTTTCCCTACTTCACTTTCTATTTCCATTTCTATAATGGTGGGAAACTCTTCCATTTGTTTGGTATCAATGGTGCTTCTAGGCACATCCTCTATTGATGCTTTTGACTGTTGGGTATGTGTTATATTCTTTGTGCGCAGGGGGGTTAGAGGGGTGGCCGCTAGGCCCCCCCTCGAGGGGTGCAGGGGGCGGAGCCCCCCATGCGGGGGTCTGGGGGTAGCGCCCTGCCAATTTTTTTTTGCCTCGAGAAATGTGACACCTACCTCAAGAAACGTGTCATGTATTTAGGTGTTTTTTTCGGCATATGGTTTTCTATTTTTGGTTAAGGAATTAGGGTTTTGTACTAATCCAGGTCATTGGGTTAGGATTTTGGATTCCGCTGGATCCTATATGTATATTGTATTGTAAACAATGTAACACAATGAATGTATATAATATATGCTGGTTTTCCCGGTTTGTGTTTCGAGGGGAAAAATCTCTGTGTAATGTTTGTATTTGCCATTGTATCTTTTCTGTTCTTTTCTGAATATCTATTTACAATAGACATTATACAAGGTTAGAATTTACATTTGGTATCAGAGCTTTATTAGCTTCAGGGGGACACCTTTGTGGTCAAGGGTTTGGCTCGAGACAGTGATAAGCCTTGTTACAGTGGGAGATCTATGATATTGTTTTTCAGGTGAAAAGAAATGGCAAGCAATTCGAAGATTGAGATCAGGAAATTTAATGGGAAAATATTTGAGTTGTGGAAGCTCATGATGGAAGATCTTTTGGTGGAAAGAGATCAGTGGATCGCAGTAGATCCAGGTACTGCACCTACAGGAACTTTTGCAGATGACCGGAAAAAGATGGATCGGAAGGCAAAGAGCACAATCTGACTTTGTCTCTCCAATTCGGTATTACTGAATGTGTCAGAGGAATCTACAACCAAGGATTTATGGTAAAAGTTGGGGAAGTTGTATTAGTCTAAGTCCCTGGTAAATAAACTATTCCTGAGAAAGAAGCTGTATAACTTGAAGATGAGAGATGGAGACTCGGTGGCAGAGCATTTGAACGCCTTCAATACTGTGGTAAGTCAGTTAGTATCCGTTGAGATTAAAATTTCAGATGAAGATAAATGTATTAGTTTGTTGTGTTCTTTACCAGACTCCTGGGATAGTCTGGTTGTGGCCATATGTAGTAATACAATTTCTTTGAAGTTTGAAGTGGTCTCATCCTTGTTGTCGGAGGAGATGAGACGAAAGAATATGGAAGGACATAACACATACGCATTATTTGCAAGAGGACGTTCCCAGGAAAGAAATAGATCTAATTTATCAAGTGGGATATCTAAGTCTAAGGGTAGATCTAAATCTCCTGGAAAGTTTGTAAGGTTATGTTGGAGGTGTGGAAAAGAAGGGCACTACAAGAAGTAGTGTAGATCCAAAGTTGAGAAAAAGAAGGGATCTGAAGAATCTTCTTCTATAGAAGAAAAAACCTTCAAGGAAGAAGGAGGGGATGTGTACTTGGCCTATTCAAGCACACATGCAGATCATGAGGCATGGTTGATTGACTCTGGTGCATCCTTTCATATGACTCCCCAAAGGGAGTGGTTTTGCGAATATGAAAAGCATGATGGAGGTAATGTTTTCTTAGGTAATGATTCGACAACCAGAATCATAGGAAGAGGAAGGGTCAAGTTGAGACTCATATATGGAAGGATTAGAACACTGCCTAGTGTTCTACACATCCAATATATGGCCATAAATTTGATTTCTGTAAGCAAAATGGAAGATGCAGGGGTAAAAACAATTTTTGAAAAGGGAACTTGCAAGATGGTTTGAGGAGCAATGGTGTTGATGAAGGGAGTTTGGTTTGGAACTCTGTATAAGCTACTAGGAAGCACTATTAGTGATGGGTGTAATATCTCCATTGTTCCCGATATTGGTGTTGGAGAAGAAATAACTCCTACAGTCTCTGGAGAAAAGGTTACGTTGTGGAATCAAAGACTGGGGCATATCGGAGAGAAGGGTCTTCGACTACTACACGATAAAGGTATGGTTGAAGGTATGTTTAACTGCTCTCTTGATTTTGATTTCTGTGAACATTGTCTATATGGGAAACAAAATCGGGTAAGATTCCCCTCTGGTGCAACGAGGGCAGAAGGAATTTTACAACTAGTTCACAGTGATGTTTTTGGACCTGTGTCGGTCCCATCATTGGGAAAATATGTGTACTATGTATCATATATAGATGACTTCTTGAGGAAAACTTGGATATATTTCCTCAGGAAGAAATCTAAAGTCTTTGATAGGTTTAAAGAGTTTAAGGCTCTTGTTGAGAATCAAACAGAGAAAAGAATTAAGGTGCTGAGAATAGATAATGGCGGAGAGTTCCGCGGGAATGACTTTGAAGAATTCTGTAAGAAGTGCGGTATAGCAAGGCATAAGACTAATCCATATACACCTCAATAGAATGGAGTTGCAGAAAGGATGAACAGGACGCTGATGGAAAAAGCAAGGTGCATGCTCAATGGTGTCGGGTTAGGGCAAGAATTCTAGGCAGAGGCAGTGGGTACTGCATGTTATCTGGTCAACAGATCACCCTCATCAGCATTGGGTGACAATACTCCATAAGAGGTATGGACTGGTAAGGAACCTTCTCTCACACATCTTAAGGTATTTGGCTGCGATGCATATGTTCATGTTCCAAAGGAAAACATGAGTAAGGTGGATAAGAAGGCTGAAAAATGTATCTTTATTGGATATAAATATGGTCTCAAAGGTTATAAGCTTTGGAACCCAGAAACTAAGAAGGTAGTGTATAGCCGAGATGTGCTATTTAGAGAAATGAAGGATGTTGTTAAACAGGAAGTCCTACCAAGTAAGGAAGAACTAGAGAACATAGAGTTTGATTTAAAGGATGATGAAGCAGACTCTACAGAAGAACATGAATCAGAAGAAGAAGATCCTCATACTCCAGTATTGAGGAGATCGGATCGAGAAAGAAGGCTACCAGAAAGGTATAGTCCATCTGATTTTTGTTCAAATTTTGTTTTGTCTATTACTGATGATGATCCTAGAACTGTCAGGGAGGCAGTGGATTCAGAGGATGGAAATCTCTGGAAAAGGGCCATCGAAGAAGAAATGCCCTCTTTGGATAAGAATGAGGCTTGGGATCTAGTGGAGTTGCCAAATGGAAGAAAGCCCATTGGCAACAAATGGGTATTTAAAAGAAGCTGAATGCAGAAGGAAAAGTGGAGAAATACAAAGCTCGATTAGTAGCAAAGGGTTATTCCCTAGTTGAGGGAATTGATTTTGGTGAGATTTTTTCTCCTGTTGCCAAGTTAACCTCTATAAGATTTCTGTTATCTGTTGATGTTGCATTTGATTTTGAAGTAGAACAGATGGATGTGAAGACAACATTCTTGCATGGGGATTTGGAAGAAGAAATCTTTATGAAGCAACTAGAAGGTTATGCTGTGAAAGGAAAGAAGGAGCTTGTATGCAAGCTGAAAAAGTCCCTGTATAGTTTAAAACAATCACCAAGTATGTGGTATCAAAAATTTGATACTTATATGCTGGGACTTGGCTTCACAAGAAGCAAAGAGGATCACTATGTGTATTCTAAATTAATTGGTGATTATTTGATTTATTTGGTCTTGTATGTGGATGACATGTTGCTGATAGAAAACAACAAGGAGATTATCCAGGATGTGAAAACTCAATTTTCCTCTAAATTCGACATGAAGGATCTTGGTGCTTCAAATTTCATTTTGGGCATGGAAATTAAAAGAGATCGAAAAAGGAGGAAACTCTGGTGAAATTAGAGAAAATATGTCGAGACAATATTGCAGAGGTTTAATATGCAGGAATGTAAATTGGTCAAGGTTCCTATTCCTATTGGTGTAAATTTATCTGCGGATCAACGTCTCAAGACACCTACCTCGAGAAACTTGTTATGTATTTAGGTGGTTTTTTCGACACATGGTTTTTGCCAATGGTTTTCTATTTCCAGTTAAGGAATTAGGGTTTTGGACTAATCCAAGTCATTGGGTTAGGGTTTTGGATGCCGCTGGCTCATAGATGTATATTGTATTGTAAACAATGTAACACAATGAATGAATATAATATATGCTGGTTTTCCCGGTTTGGGTTTCTAGGGGAAAAATCTCTGTGTAATGTTTGTATTTTCCATTGTATCTTTTCTGTTCTTTTCTGAATATCTATTTACAGTAGACATTGTACAAGGTTAGAATTTACATTACTGAGCTTCCTTGCTTTGAGTGTCCCTAACTGTTTCTGGATTCCTCTTTCCATTCTTTTTATTATCTTCTCCTAGCATAGTGACTTCACATTGCTGATGTGCTCTCAAAGGGTTCAAAGTTAATATCTCTTCTCTTATTAATTCCAGGGTGGGTATTCTTTTTTCTTGCATGGATAGGTCCTTCAAATATTCTTGCGTTCTTTCAACTTCGACAACTAATTCTCTTGCGTTCTGTTGCTTCGAATTAACTTCTCGTTCTTCTATTAGTCGATCTATTTTTCTAGCTATGAAATCCCTAAGTTCTTGCTTCTTCTTTTCTGTGGCTTCTTCCTCTGCTTTCCTTCTGATTTGATCCTTCTCAATCCAAGTCTTTCCTAACAAAAGTGGGAACGGGGTGCTGTTCTCAACAAACTTAATGACTTAAAATTCCTTTTTAGTCGATGTTCCATTGATGATAATAGATACATTAGTAACTCTTCCACGTAGGGTTATCATATTTCCCTTGAACAAGCCTAGCCTTCCCAATGAAGGTATCACAATAGGCCTTCCCAAAATTTCCCAAGTGTCTTCTATCATAATATTCACTTGTGTTTCCTCATACAAGACATAGTCTATGTCAAAGTCTCCTATTCTTGCATTTATGCGCTGTTTTATCTTCAAGATCTCTAGTAAACTGACATCTTTTTGATCACTCATCGTTTCTTTCAACTCTGACAACATAGTATGAGATTTCTCTGACTCATTCTCTTGATGATTCTCTAACATGATATTATTCTCTTGAATTCCTTCATAGTTTTCTTGTCTCATGTTCATTTGTTTGACTTTAGCAATCATCCTTGGACAATCCTCAATTTCATGACCAACAATTTTGCAAGAAAGACAAATAGGGCATGTACCAGGGCATTACTTAGCAATATGTCTCGGTCTTTTGCAATTATAACATAGTGTCAATCCTCTCTTTCTCTTGTAAGTTCCCCAACTTCTCCTGTACTGCGCACTAGGATCACAATGCTGGACCTTCAATCTGCAAAAATTCTTTCTAGGTTTCTGCATCCACTTATTAGTCAAAAAATTCTTTCTATGCATAAGAATAACATATCTTTATTTATTTCTATCAAATTTATTTTGATCAAATCTTTCTTCCAACTGTGACCTAGCTTTAATACTATGACATAATCTATTAAACATACCTAAATTCATGCTTTCGAAACAAAAACTTTCGCTTATCTTACTCTTATCAAAGCACAAAGCTTTACCTCTTTTGACATCTTACCTCTTTCTTTAGATAAAGTTTCTTTCTTAGCATAGAGCTTCGCAATACAAGTAGAGTATTGCATACTACAACAACAGATCTACGCACAGAGCTTCTGTTTTCTTTACTTCAGTCCCCAACAATCAGAGTTTCAGGTCTCGACAACAGAACCATTTGTTGGCACAGGGGCAGACCCGGGGTTCAACACTTCAACAACGCACCAACAAAACCCTAACTACCTTCCCTTTTGGCAACATCAGCGAAGCAAGTGAAGTCTCGCCTGAGGTAGAGGTAGGGGGGGTTATGGGACTCAGGAGTCTATAACCAAGCTGGGACACAGATATATGATTATAAAACTTCACAAAGTACTTTAATAACACTTAGAAGATGATATGTATTAGTTCATTAGCTTTATTAACATCACAGAACAAAACCTAAGATAGATCGACGCAGTAACAGTAAAGATTAATCACTTCAAACACTTAGCACACAACACAGAGTTAGATCTAACATTCATTCATCCTTAACACATGTGAAGCACTAAGCATTTATAGATATATCTAACATACATAATAAGCAAAGTAGATTCATAATATAAACAACACAACACAAAGCAACTAGAAGATACAAGATATACGTGGTTCACCCCAGTGTGGGGCTACGTCCACCAACTGCTTCGTCTTCTTTATTATTCTTCAATCTCTTACATTCATCCGCTCCTGTGCACTAAGCCACAGAGCCAAGCTTCGTAGGGGACAAGAGATCTGCGCACTGAGCACGAGATCCTCCTTCCCAAAATTAGGTCAATGCACAAAACCAACTCCTTTATCAAGCATAGAGCCTTACATACACTTTCTGTTGCACGAAACACTCATAAATTCTTTCACTTAGCTACTTAGACTTCTCTCTCTAAGTCTCTTACATCGCTTTCCTTCTTCTACCTTACAATCTTACTTATTTATACTTTTACAATAAGGCCTAATCATGGGTAAACCCATGGGCCGACGTCCCATAACCTATTACAAAAACCATAAGAACCCCTTGCTGGGTCCACAAAGCCCACAAAACAAGTGAGATCCATGATCTCAGCTCCACTTGGGCGCTCCTTCCTCGATCACTGCATCGAAGTTCAAGAAGTGGTCAAACCTAACCAAGTTTTCCTCAAAACTTGGTCGAGGGCCAACAATCCACTTGCACATACAGAAGCCTACTCTATCACCACATTCTGATCCATTGTTAGCACATCCACCACACCAACCATCTTCTGGAAGGAAAATGGGTCTTTCTCCTTGTGGTACAAGTCATGTATTGTGGTAGGTAATCACCCTAATATTTGAGGCATTTAAACATGTTGTATTTAAGCTGCTTTTGATTATAGAACGCCTGCATGGAGATTATGCTTTTGACCCTATTTCACCTTGGTGAGTGTCATAGATTTCCTAGTAAATGGACAACCTTTGGGGAGGGTTTGTAACTAAGGTTCCCTTTAGGGGTTTTCATACCATTCCCGACCATTCTTATCACTTTCCGCTCATTACATTTCCATCATATTTCCCTCTTCTAGGCCCTTTGACTTTAGTGACCCAAGAAGGGCATGCACCTCATTTCATGGGAAGAAGGGGCTGAAGGACCAAATGGATTGTTGTTGGCTAAAAAGAGAATAGCCTAAATATAGACCTTCCATATGCTTCACCCATGGACCCCTGAGAAATAAATCAAACATTTCTCTATAAGAAATGGGGGACCTACAAAAATGATAGTGAATGCTCAAGGGGTTAGTTGGAGGATGGGAGGTCTCATCACGAGCTGAACTGTCATGCTCATGGGTATTTAGCGGTATGAAATTACCATCATCTGGTCACCAAGCCAGGTTAGTGGTTCTCAGTTACACAACTTAGAGAAAGGGGGTCTCATCACGATCCAACCTTCTCATTTTCATGAGGTATTTGTGAATGACATTGTCGTTGTCTGGACACCAATCTAGGACAATGGCCTTGAAATTGTTCCTTAAAACATGAAAGAAATATAAATAGAAAGGAAGAGCTAAGAAGAAACAATGACAAGAAGATGGGCTTGAAAAAAGTACATCGCAAATGAAGGTGCCACACACCCTCTACAAAGGCACCCATAAATGAGATAATATGAGTTGTTGTATGTCATGAAAATCATTGACCTATGAAGTCTAAATCCATTTCCACCTCATCATCCATTACATAACCTTGAAAGTCTATCC
This sequence comes from Picea mariana, assembly GCA_032191745.1. Lineage (NCBI taxonomy): Eukaryota > Viridiplantae > Streptophyta > Pinopsida > Pinales > Pinaceae > Picea > Picea mariana. Next base: position 467,093 of record JASDQU010012849.1, on the reverse strand, counting down.
TTGGGAGCATCCCCTACTTGAGGATTTTGGTCTACCCAATAGGACGTTTATGACACCCCTCCCATACTTAAACTTGGTCAATTATATAAGGTTTTTGAGAATTTGTTTAATTTGATGAGGTGGTTTTGATGCACATGCTTAGGTGCCTTGTTTATTAGATCTAGTATACACTTGTCATGATATATTTGACTTTATATCTTTTGAGGGCGTACCCTTTTGTTTTGCAGAACCTTTCTTGGTGGCAAGTTTTGGGAGAACAAGCCTAGCTTGGGCTTCCATGGGGAAAACACGCCCATGGGTTGGATGCTGTAGGCCTGCACACTGGATCATAGAGACATGCCTTTGGAGGCCTAGAAGACACGGTCTCCCTTAGATCAATCCTCCCCCCTTAGGAAGCAATGGTCTCCATTACATTGATTTCCCTCATCATATGAGGAAATTTTTGTTGAATTTGGCCCTGAGTGAGCCACTTGCTTTGGTGTAGGAGCTGCACTACTTTGACAACATGATAAAGATGAAACTTCTATTGGTGAGTGCCCTTGACCTGTGTGTCCATGATCTGATTAGTGGATACATGTTCCATGCAGTGAGGTTTGATCTCTGTTGGTGTCAACTATTCTACTACCTCTGAGGTTTCTGATAATGGTGGAAAGTATGGAGGAAGGAGGTCCACATTAAAAACTAGGTGCAATCCATGGAAGAGGGGAATGTTGAGCTCAAAAGCATTGCCACCTGTTATCACTCCAGGAAACTCTCCTAGGCTGTAAGTCAGAGATGCCTGGTAACTTAATCTTTATGAAGCTATTTTCTCAATAAATGATGTGGTTTTTGGATAAAGATGAATATCTAGGAGCTGGACTGTGTCTTTAAGACTATCTAGTAATATCAAATATCATAAGGCCTTCTAAGAATGCAATCAGATAGGAGTTGATCAAATAGAACAGAAGATAGCTGTTGAACCAGATTATACTCATATAAACAATAAGCACAATGGGTTTAAAAACTAAGACAATAACTTATGATTCTAAACTTAATCAGTCAATTAGTGAGATGACAGTCACATGCAGATTGAATAAGCATCAATAAAGAACATTCACTCATAAGATATCATAGAACAGAGGAGAAAGGTCTGAAAACACAAATGAAGGAATCTTGCAATGTTTCATATATTAAGAATAAGTCTCAATTACAGTAGTATCATATAGAACGCAAAATCGAACCCTTGGTTCATATTCTATCCTAAGCTTTATAGCTTTACAAAGTAGTTCTGAGATCCTGAAAACATGGATCAAATCAGCTAAAAATAGTAAGTCAAAATCTGATTGCAAAAGATGAGGGATGATCCCCAAAAGTGAGGTCAATCCCAGATTTTTTGGTCCTTCTCTCTTGTTGAGTGCTGATGTAGTGCAGGATAGCCTCCCAAGGCTGGATGCTGACTCTCCAAGAGAGACAAATTCGAATCTGTTGAGGTGGCAAAGTGTCCTGAATTTCTGTCTTTGTCAAAGATATCAAAAACCTTTGAAACACCTCCTCTTTCCACAATCTGTCAAAAATAACTGTTGTACTAGTCTTGATAATTCATTAGACGTGCATTTGAAAAGATCTCAAATATTTTCATCTCAAAAAACTTCGATCTGTGTAAAAACTTGTTCATTCTGGACATGACAGGCTTTCAGTGGTTAACTTGGAAAGCTTCTGGGTGGGTTATCTACTGAAAGCAACGCTTTCGGTGGTTAATGAACAGTGGTCCTGTTTGCCTAAACCATCGAAAGTTAATCTTTGAAGAAATTTCAAAATTAAAAAAAATGTTTACCTTGGGTCCTCTCTGATGCTCATGATTTCTTAGATGAGGCAACCCTTGTTCGTGCAGACCTACGAACTTCTACTGGCTGTGTAGGGGGCTCTGGTGTATCCATTATGGTCGTGGCTAAATTAGCCAAATTTTCCAATCCAGTTTGCTCCTCTTCTGGTGATTGAAATTCTTTTAACTTCAGCCTCAGAATCCTGAGCTGCCTATACAGTTTCATATTTTCTCTGATCAAAACCCTGTTTCTGTCTTTAATTTTGTCATGTTTCTCTTTAAGAGTTTGATTCATTTTGAACAGTTTTGCATTTCTGTCAGTGAGGTCTATATTGGCTTTTTTAATCACCCTTTCTAGAACTTCCATTTCATAAATCTGTTGCAGGATCTTGTTGATCTTACGTGCTCTAGCTGTTTTGGGCTTACTTGAGGAGGCTTCTGCTTCTGGTTGCTTGTGGGCCTCTGCAGGATTTTATGAAGGTGGATTTGAACAATAGTCTGTGCCCTGCTCAATCTGTATGTCATCCCGAGTCTCTGCCACCTCTGGTTTTGTTTCTGAATCACTGTAAGGTAGTTTCAGAGGGTTGTTCTCTGTGGCAGGGCTCTTACCTTCAAAATGCAATTCTCTTTTGATTCCCTTCTTCTTGCCAGGGGATGATTTTATGGGATCTCTTGGTAGTGAGATTCCTTTCCTTTTCCTGTGGTTGCTCTTGGGAGTAGGAGTTTTTTTGCCCCTGGCTTTCTTAGTTTCTGCCTCTGGTGGTCTTTCTGTTTGAAATTCATACCAAAACAAAAAGAAGCCCCACTCAATCTGTTTCCTCTACAGAGCTTCTCTCAGAAGAAGAGTAATTAGCCCTTGATGTGATAATCTGCTGACAACTTTAGCTGGCTGGGATTTCACTTGTCTTGCCATCTTCGTTAGGGTTTTGTGAAAGAAGTAAGGCAGGTTTATAGGCTCTCTGCCTGTGAAATGATTCATAAGTTTAAAATGATAAAAAATTACCTTGTTGTATCACCCCTCACAAGTGATATATACCAAAATTGCCTTCAACAGGGACTACCACTTTGGTTCCAAATAGGACATGGGAATGTCCTTCTTCCAGGTTACATCTTTATGCACTGGTAGCAAATAGGACCTGAATTCGATGTTTGAAGGTGTGGTGGTTTTAAACCAACAGTCTCCCCTTCTGGGTAATCCTGTGTGCTCAGCAATGGCTGCTTCGTCAATGATAATCTCCTCCTTGCCAATTTTAGCAGTTCTTCCATCATAGGAAAGAGCAAAAGAGTCGGCCACCTGTTGGTGAAATCTTGTTAATTTCTCATAGTATGAAAAAACTCCAGTCTGTCTGAAAAATTTTGCCACCTCCGGATGGGCTTCTAAATACCAAACACCATCCACCTCAGATCTCAAGGCTGGCCCTGCTTTCGACATGGGTCGATGCTGACTGTGCCTGAAATTATGGTAAACTAGACGTCTAGGGAGACAATGACTCTGGGAACTAGGAACACAACAAAAATCTTTTATGGAAAATCGGTGGAACAGAGTAACATAACATTAAGATTATCGAGTTCAAAAAATGACCCAGTTTCGGGCGACAATTCGACTGAGAATATGCCGAAACTTTAGATTTTCGGTGGCAAATTCATTTTTTGAAACTGACAGAAGATAGTTTCTGAGCTTACCTAATAATTCGAATGGCTTACTTGACTCGAGAACGCTCGCTTGGATTTTGATGGCGCCTTGACAATCACCAGAGGAAATGAGATGAATATCTCTGAAAATACGATTGACTGATGAAATCGCGAACTTCACAGTTGTCTCAGCAATTTTCGGGATTCATAATGACTCAGCGAGGATTTCTGAAGGAGTAACGAGATCATGATGGCTTGAGTACTCGTGACTGAAATGGAGGGAGGTTCCGTGAAATCACACATACAAATCCCTGCCGTGTTTTGGATTTTGAAATGATCAATGTGATTGAAAGGACACAGGAGCTTCGAAATTTTTTGGATAGACACCACGAACGTTCATACCCTCCACCATGGCAAGCTTTCGACGGTTGTGTTTTAATCATTGCGCCAACTTGACAGATGGCTCGTGCGAAAGCACAGGCTTTCCATTTTTATCGTTGAAACACTTTCAATGGTTAATCACCTTGTTGCTTCGACCCTTTAACTGTCGAGAACAGATGTTTTCGGTGGTTAATGAGCACATTTGAGGCTTGCCTAAACCACCGAAACCTGAGATTTTGAATTTTTCTTGACCAAAGCAAATCCAAAGTTTATTTTGAGCTTATTTTCAAAATACAGACTCTCTATCCTACTTGAAAAAAATTTAGAAATAAAATTTAGATCACACCCTATCACCTCAAAAAGAAAAAATCCACCAATTTATTTAAGGAGATAACACTGGCTCCTATTGGGGATGAACACCTCCCTGTGAGGTTTCAAGAACCATAGAATCAATGCCTTTCCTGAAAAAGAACATAAAAACTAAACTATCTGCTAGTGTTTCCATTGGACATGGAGTTATTCAAAAATAAAAACTAAGACTAACATTACAATGTCTAGGCTTCACAGCCTTAGACAAAATAGAGCTTTAAAAATCGCCCGTTTACCGGGCCACCGAACATTTCTTCGCCTTCCAGATTCTGCAGTATGAAAGTGTTGTTATTCTGTACTTGAGAAATCATGAAAGGACCTGTCCACAAAGAATTGAACTTGTTATGCTTGCCTTTATCCTATCTAAGAGCATCCCATTTTAGAACTCAGTCCCCGATCTGAAAACTGTCCACCTTCACCTTTCTGTCAAAAGTCTTTTTGATCTTCTTCTGATGAGCCTCTGATCTGTCCACTAACTGTTCACGAGCTTGTTGCAGTTCCACCAAATCAAGCATCCTTCTTACCATGTCATTTGACTCGGTTTTCTCTTCCTGAAAGAACTTAGCCACTGGCAAAACTAACTGAACAGGAAAAATAGCATCAGTCCCATAAACCAATTTGAATGGGGAAGTTCCTATGGATTTTTTAATAGTTACTCTGTCTGCCCACAGAGAAAATTTCAGTTTGGAATCCCAATTCTTTTTATTTTCCTCTAACAGTTTTCTTATGATTTTGATCAAGCTCTTGTTGGATGATTCAGCCAAGCCATTACCTTGAGGGTAATAGGGGGTCAAGTGTACCAGCTGGATGCCCATTGATTCACACATGTCTACCAATGCTTCTTCTTTAAACACTGTTGCATTATCTGTTACCAGCCTCTTGGGACAACCAAATCTGCTCAAAATATTTTCATAGAGAAACTTCATGACTACCTGGTGTGTAGCATTCCGGGTGGGAATCGCCTCTATCCACTTTGTGAAATAATCTGTGGCTACCAAAATTCACTTGTGCTGACCACTGGATGAAGGATTTATCTCACCTATAAAATCTAAACCCCACTGCTGAAAAGGGCCATTCACCACTATAGGTCTCAGGGGTAAAGATTTTAGCTGTTGCCTACCGGTAAATCTTTGGCATTCGTCACAAGATTTGACGAACGCACACACATCTGAGAAGAGGTAAGGACAATAATATCCAGCCCTCAGGATCTTATGGGCAGTGGTCTTCCAGTAATGATGACCACCGCAAACAACTGAATGAAACTAACGTGTCACTTCGACCGACTCTTCTTTATCTAAACATCTGAGAAGCAAACCAACAGGGTCTTTCCAATATAACAGATTATTATAAATGCAGAATTTGATAGCTCTGAGATTAAGAGCTCGAGCTTGAGTCAAACTAAGTTCAGGGGGAACTTCAAGCTTTTGCAAAAAATGTATAATACCTGAATACCATTCACAGGAAGAAAAGTGTTCTGCCACTTGCTGACTGCCATGCTGCTCTTCCGCTGCCAACTCTGTCTGCGAATTTTCTGAACTTTCTCCTACGAAATTAATGTCCAGCAGGTTATGATTTTCCTCTGTCAAAAGCTTAGCAAGGCCCCGGCCTTTTACCAATTTGGTGGGCTTTGCTTCAATATTGAACTCAATCATTTTTGCAATCCATCTAGCTCTCTTTCCGTCAATATCCGACTGAGTCAAAACATCTTTTACAGAAGATGAGGGGACATATGCGATGACCTTTGAGTGAAGAATATAAATTCTGAAGGATTTTAAAGCTTTTATGAGAGCATAATCTTGTTTCTCGATAGGGTCATACCTTAGTTCAGCATCCCTGAGTGTTTTGCTGAAGAAAGCCACGGGATGATCCAAGTTGTCGTCATCTTTCTGTAGCAGAAATGCTGCCACTGTGTCATAGGAAGCAAAGGAAAAAACATAGAAAATCTTACTGTAATCTGGGCTGATCAGAGTCGGAGATTCCATGATCGCTTGCTTGATATCCTGAAAGGAGTTTCTTGCGTTGTCTGTCCATTTTACCTCATAACCCTTTTTCAGCATGCATGTTATGTGTTTAACTAATTCGGAAAAATTTGGCACAAATCTTCTAACAAAATTTATCTTACCCAGCAGCGATTGGATGTCCTTTTTTGATCTTGGCAAGGATAAATTTTGAATCGCCTCTACCCGAGATGGATCAATCATTACACCTTCTGCTGAGACGATGTGGCCCAAGAGCTTACCTTTCCTTAGAGAAAATTGGGATTTCTTGGGATTCAATGAGATCCCGAACTGCCTGCATTTTACGAACACTCTTTTCAAATGTTTCAGATGCTCCTCATGGCTGCTGGAATATACTGTGATGTCATCAAGATATATGAGGACAAACTTGTCCTTTTCTCCCACGAAGGCTATGTCCATGTCCCTTTGGAATGTAGCCCCAGCATTCATTAACCCAAATGGCATCTTGGCATACATAAAGGTACCCCAAGGAGTAGTAAATGTAGTCTTCTCCTGGTCATCAGGGTGGACAAAAATCTGATTGTAACCGGAAAAACCATCTAGGAAAGACATGACATTGGCCCCTGAAATCCTTTGCAACAAGTGTTCCATCTTAGGGAGGGGATAATTGTCTTTCTTAGAGGATCTGTTTAGGTTTCTGAAATCTACACACAATCTGACCTCACCTTTCTTCTTCCTTACTATCACCAGATTGGAAATCCATTTAGAGTATCTCAAGGGAATAATGATCTTGGCATCGAGAAGCTTTTTAATTTCTCTCTCAATCACAGGAAGAAGAAGAGGACTGATAGGTCTGAGCTTTTGTTTGAAGGGAATAGTGTCTTTTTCAAGAGGGATTTTATGTTGAATAATATCAGGATCATAAGTCTTTAGATCACTATATTTCCAAGAAAAAACATCAGAAAACTCCTTCAAAACACTACAGTATCTGGACTTTTGATCATCAGTCAATTCGGAAGACAGATTTATAAGTTTGGGTTGGATTTTACCCCCTATGTTATGCTCGTGAACAGCTGGATCTTTCTCCTTTTTGTCTGGCTTATAAGGAACGTCATTCTGGTCAAAAAGCCTTTCCAGGGGTACCAAACCTCGGGGTATATAATTGTTGGGTAGCTGAACAATATCATGCTGACCCAATCTTTGCTTTAGCTCGGGATTCTGGGATTCTTCTACATTTAGATTCTGCGGGTCAACATGCATATCAGAAAATTCATCTACTACTTGGAGAAATCTCTTTAGCTCATCATCATCTTCAAAAAATTTCCAATATTTGATATTGTCAGGCAAGGATGGTCGATATTTTACTTGGATCTCATAACTGAGCCTAGGGGGCATGGGAGGTATGAATGTGCTGGCTGAAACAACAAGAAAATCAATGAGCTAATTCATATCCCTTGGTATATATGAAATTTCAAAAATAGAAAAAGAATCTCGCACTTTCCATACCTCATCCCTGTAGGCCTTCAATCTGACATGCTTGTCTTGAAAGGTGCTGTTTACCTATTGTATAATGAGGTTCGCATCTCCAAATACCTTCACCTTTTATCCCCATCTCTTTGGTTGAGTTTAATCCCAATAGCAGAGCCTCATATTCTGCTATGTTGTTAGTAGTTCTGAAGTCGAGCTTGAAAGACAAAGATATAGTCTCCTTTGAAGGAGAAATCAAAACTACTCCGGCACCTGTTGAATCTTTAGTACTGGCCCCATCGAAGTACATAGTCCAGACTGAAATGTCCTTATCATCAGGATGCTATTCAATAGGCTTCACAAGCTGCATAGGATTCGATTAAGCATTGTTTATCTGAAGGATGCATGAGCCGAAATCTGTATCCATGGCATAGATCGGATGATTCACAGAACTCTTTCCATCGCTGATGATGTAGGCAAGTTGGTTCTCCCTATAAAGCCTTTTCATATCCCCCCCCAAACACCGGAATCGTAGCATATGACAGATCCATCTGTAAGGTACCTCCTAACCTTTTTCCCCATGAACGAGACAAGAGAAGACCAAACTTAGGTGGAATATCAGCAACCACCACATCCATAACCATGCTTCTCATTGGCAGTTGAGCAAGGTTTATAACAAGGTCTTTGATGAGGCCGAGACATCTGACTTTCCTAGAATCAAAGGAGAAAATATCTTGATATGGTTTGGTCACCTCCAGACCAAGCTCATCCATCACCGCTTTTGACATAAGATTATGTGATGCCCCAGAGTCGAGCAAACAATTGTGAAGGAGTTTGTCATGGACATTTAGGGATATGTAGAATGGCAAACAAGAATCATCTCGGTCTTCTATCATAGGCCCTATGGTTACTTTAGGCTTATTATCTTGTAGGTTAACAAAATCATCAGATGAAGAGGTCTTTGGCTCAAGAGACTTCAAGATTGCTGATTTAAAAATTTCATTCTTCATGAGTTCAGTTAAAGGTATAGGTATCTTAACTTTCTGAATTTCTGATTCAAAGTTAAAAGAGAAAGACGGTCTGTCTGAAACCTTTACCTCATTGGAAGGATCTTTGAGACTGACTTTCTCCTTGGCTGGGGACTAAGCTTGTTTCTTCTGCTATTTTACAGGAGGGGGGTTCTGTTTTTCAGGAGTGGGAGGCTGCTTGGCAGTAACCTCTTTACTCTTCATAGGAGAAACATCTTCCTTGTTCTTCACAGGAGCAACAATGAGTGGTTTCGGACCAACACTCTTGGATCTTAAGTTGTAACCTTTCTGATCATCTGTCAAATAAACAGATCCTTCAACACTTGCCTCTTGAATTTGTTGATCCATCAGGGCTTCTTCATAGTCTACCTGTGTCAAAAATGAAGGATCATTTTCATCACCAAAACAATTTATTTCATCTGCATCTTCGACTTCATCGTGAGCTGGCTGTTGTTATTCATCTAATATTGCATTTTGGAAAGGTGGTTTGATCCTCTGATCATCAGCTGCATTTCTATCTCTTTGAAGGATCTGAACTTGTGGATTATTCCTTCTGTAAGGAAAAGCATTTGGATTTCTCAGGGCAAAAGCATTTGGTTCTTTTGCCCTTGCTGGTTGCTGATTCTGAACCTTCAATTTCGACATTTTAGATGTCAAACTGTCCAACATCTTCGCCATCTTTTCCATTTTACTATTAGAAGAAGAGGAGGAATCAACAACATACTTCTTCTTCTCAACCCTTCCTTTAAGCTTCTAAGATGCTGTAATGTTAGATTCAACCTCGAGGGCGGAATATTGCATTAATGCAAGTGTGGTTGATCGTCTTTCTCTAAGAATTAGGCAAAAATCTGGATCAAAGGCAGTAGAGAATGTGATCTTTGCCGATGTGTCGCTTGGTTTAATCTTAGTAGGGATCTTGCCAAACATCCTATTGAATCTCTTGATGAAGTCTGAGACCAACTCTCCATCTTCTCTCTTCAAATTTCCAAACTCAGAAATGTATTATAACAGATATCTTCTTTCTCCCCAGTGTTTCAAGAATACCTCATCTAATTGTTCAATACCCGTGATTGAATTTGCTGGTAGCTCTTTGAACCACTTTCGGGCTTGGCCATCCAAACTCTGAACAAAAACTCTAGTCCACACATCTTCTTCTGAAATATTGATATTTTTGGCATAAGCATAAAAAGCTTCAATATGTTCTTCAGCAGTATAATCTCCAGCTCCTGTAAACTTTGGCATATATTTCTGATAATCTCCAGTTGGCATAGCAGACAAGGGATTTGGCAATACAAGTGGGGCATATCTATTCACCAAAATCTATTCCATCCTAGTCAAAGGGGTAGCCATGGAAGTCTTGGTGATTGACACAAACGAGGAACTCGTAGGAGATGACGGAGGAGAAGGGCTGCCTGAGTTAGAATAGAATGGCTGTCTCACTTTACCTTGAGCAGAAGTTTCAGAAATGGGTGGAAAATAAGAGGCTTTATAAAATTGGCCAAGTAACAAAGCTAAATTTTCTTTTCCCTTAGAGGACAGATCATGAAGAATATCTTCAAGAACAGGCAGATTAGTGTGAGTGTATAAAACACCTTTCGAAGGTTTGATGGGTGAGGAATCCAAGGAAGATGAGGAGGAAGTTTCTTTCTGTTGAAAGGACTCTGTATTCAGCTCTTTTGGATGGGATGAAACATCAACCTCAAGAACAGAGTCAGCAATATTAGAAGAAAATGAAGGTTCTTCTACCTTAGAAACTTGAGATAAATTTTCAACTTCTTGAGAATTATGAGTTTTAGCAGCAGGGGATTCAACTAGAGACTTTTTAGATATGAAAGGAGGAGTATCAGTTTGAATACCTGAATCTACTACCTTTGCAGATCTAGAAGTCTGTCTTTGCAAATCTTTACCCTTACTGATGATTTTCTTGGGATCAGGAACTGGTGTTGTCAGTGGGCCTTCTTGGTTCACCTTGGTGTGAGCTCTTTTTGGAGCCACTTCGTTTCAATGGATTCGCCAGATAGAAAATTACAACCCGAAGTACTCGTGACTGAAATGGAGGGAGGTTCCGTGAAATCACACATACAAATCCCCACCGTGTTTTGGATTTTGAAATGATCAATGTGATTGAAAGGACACAGGAGCTTCGAAATTTTTTGGATAGACACTATGAACGTGCATTCCCTCCACCATGGCAAGCTTTCGACGGTTGTGTTTTAATCATTGGGCCAACTTGATAGCTGGCTCATGCGAAAGCATGGGCTTTCCATTTTTACCGTTGAAACACTTTCGGTGGTTAATCACCTTCTTGCTTCGACCCTTTAACTATCCAAAACAGATGTTTTCGGTGGTTAATGAGCACATTTGAGGCTCGCCTAAACCACCGAAACCTGAGATTCTGAATTTTTCTTGACCAAACCAAATCCAAAGTTTCTTTTGAGCTTATTTTCAAAATACAGACTCTCTATCCTACTTGAAAAAAATTTAGAAATAAAATTTAGATCACACCCTATCACCTCAAAAAGCAAAAATCCACCAATTTATTTGAGGAGATAACACCACCCACAATGTTGGTGATGGTATAAGTTCCATAGAGGAGTGTACAAAGATTCTGATGGGGATCTGTAAGGCATTCTTTCTTCAAGTGCAACCAAACTTTATCTCCCACCTGAAACTAGTGTGGCACCTGATGTTGATCATGGCACTGCTTGTACTCGGCATTGAACTTCTGCAAAATATCATGAACTTGTTGTCGATTGTGCTGGATCCACTCAATTAACCGAGTAGCTTTGTCGGATTTAGTTTGAGCATGGGATGAGTCTTCCTGGGTGGCCACAAGGGGTAGTGCAACATCAATGGGACTCAGTGGTTGAAATCCCAACCCCACTTGAAAGGGGTTGTGGCTGATTGAGCTATTCAGGGCTCTGTTGTAGTTGTTCTAAACATAAGGAAGACTCTCATACCATGTGCAAGGATTCTTGGAATTGTACATGTGAAGGATATGCACAATCATCTAGTTGATGAACTTGGTTTGGCCATCCATCTGGGGGTGGAAGGCAGTGGATTTGGTGAGCTTAGTGTCCAACAATGACCATAGGTTCGACAATAATGTGTTGAGGAACTGACTGTCCCGATTTGAGATGATGGTTTGTGGTATCCTGAAATGTACCAACACTCTTTCGAAGAAGATCTTGGTAGTGGCCTATACTATGATGCTCTTCTTGTAGGCGACCATAATCACCAATTTAGAAAAATGATTAACCACCACAAAAACACAATCATTTCCCCACTTGGTTGAAGGAAGGCCCGACATGTAGTCCATCGAGATGGATTCCTAGGGCCTTTTAGGAATAGTTAGAGGGGTGTACATTCTTTGTTTCTTAATGGCTAGTTTGGAAATGGTGTAGGTAGTGCAGGACCTGATATACTTGCTGACATGCTATTGAAGTTTCTACCAATAGAAATGTTTCTGCAACATGACCACTGTCTTTTCTACGCACGAAGTGTTCTGCCACCTGACTATAGTGGGATTCCCAAATCAACTTCACTCGCTCACTTGATGGAATGCAGAGATGGACCAAATGGCACAAAAACTCATCATAAATATGGAAATTAGTGACAACTATGTTTGTGCCCAACATTTGGTAGGTGGCAGTGAAGTCAAGACCTCTCTCATAGAGTTAGGGCCATATGGAGGTCTTGTGGCTGAAGGATTTTAGCACCGTGGTGAGTGATACAACTGGTGTGTGGATGAGTCAATCAAGAACATGATTGGTGCTTCCTATATTATTCTTGATGTTGATATGGAACTGCTGCAAGTATGTGGAATACTTTTGATGGTGGTGATTCTACAACTTGCCTTGAGTCTTCATGAAAAACAACGACTTATGATTGGTGTGGATGAATGTCTCCTTCTCGAGAATGTAATGCTCAACTGGTGGTAGGCTTGCACAATGGAGTACATTTATTTTTCATAATTAGGGTACTTACAAATGACATCTGATAGTGTCTCACTATGATAGGCCACGGGGTGCTCATGCTGAGTGAGAACTGTGCCCACAACACAGTATGAAGCATCTGTCTCTATCTCAAAGGGATGTTGCAGGTCGAGTAATGAAAGCATTGGGGATGAGCACAAGCATTGCTTCAAATCATCGAAAGCTTGCTATTTTGATAGGCCCCACACAAAATTTTCCTTACCACCACCCCTGGTTACTTGGCTGAGGGCCCATTCAATATGGGAGAATCCCAACATGAACTTGCGATAGAAATTGGCAAGGCCTAAAAAGCTCCGAAGCTCAGTGAGTGTGGTTGGGGCTGGCCAGTCACAAATGATATGAATCTTGGCTAGATCCACATGCACCCCATTCTCATCAACCATGTAGCCTAGGTACTGGACCTTGTCCATGCCAAAGGAGCATTTTTCCAAATTTTCATATAGCTTGTGCTACTACAGAGTGTGCAGAACCTACTGAATATGCTGCAAGTGTTTCACCCAATTCTTGATGTAGATGAGGATGTCATCCAGATACACCACCACAAAATAATTGGTTAAAGGTCGCAATATATCATCCATCATCCTCATGAAAGTAGTTGGGGCATTCGTCAAAACCAAGGGCATGACCAACCATTCAAAAAAAACTTCTTTGGACTTGAAGGCAGTTTTCCATACATTTGTATGCTCTATTGGGACCTAATGGTAGCCAAAATTCAGATCAATCTTACTGAAGTATTTTCCCCCCTTGAGCTAGTCAAGGAGATTGTTTATTTGGGGAATTGGGTACTCGCTCTTGGCTGTGATTTTATTTAGGGCCTGACAATCGATGCATATTCGCTAGGTCCCATCTTTCTTTTGCACAAGCATGATTGGTCTTCCACATGTTGATGAGCTGGGTTGAATGTGCCCCTTTTGGAGAAGTTCTTGGATCTAACACTTGATCTCCTCATTTTCTATTAGAGAGTGACGATAGACTATCCCAATGGGTAGTGGTGCACCGGGGGTCAGATCGATTGAATTATGGACACGAGGTACCCCAATGGGTGAGGAGAAGATGTCTTTGTATTCTTCCATGACCTTATCCACTTGCATCTGTTGCATGGAGAGTTCGACTACGGAGGCCATAGATGTGGCTGTAACCTTCCGCTCACTTTGAGAGTGAATCATGAAGAATACAAACTTCTTGATATGAGACTACCTGATCAAGAAAATGGTAGTAGGTGAGACTACCTTGGGTATCTTGTACAATTTACTGTCCAAAGTAATAATAACACTATGAGGCCTAGACTCATATACAACATGACGTTTTCATAAATAAGGTTGGCCCAAAATAACATCAAAAATATCAAGGGGAGAAACATCACACAATACCTCATCTTTGCAGGGCTTGATGCCATAGGATAGGTGGCACTGTTGGCTGACGCGAAGATTGCTTCCTTGGTGGAGCCATTCGATGGTGTATGGCTGCAGGTGCGACATTATCGATAGGGCCAACCCCTTGATGAAATTTTATGAGATGAGGTTATTGTAGCTACCGCTATCAACGATGAAGTGCAAAATATTACCCTTCACCCACATCTGTGAATGAAAGAGGCACTCGCCTTCCTCTGGCTCATCAGGTTCACTGGGATGGATCTTATTGTGTAATGTCCCCACTTTGGGACATTATCACAGGGCAGAGATTTATGATGACCAGAGTAGCCAGATGGGTGCTAGAGAGAGTACAGGGGTATTTGAGAGGCATTATGGGGTCCACTTTGTATTGATGATCATATTCCATCATTATGATCCATTCCGCATAGGTTGGCTTTGGTTTCGTTGCATTCCGACGATTTCCATGATTTTGACTATTTTGAGCTATAAGTCAATGGAATTCGCTGAAGAGGTCATTTTGGGAACATTACTTGGAAGAACCTCTCAGTGTAATAGTTCATTGGAATCGGGAGGAGAAACACTACAGGATGGGATGGCTAGAAGTGACTTTCAGTGGCCAGGGAAGCCACAAGGAGAGATAAGGAGCTTTTCAAAGGTAAAAAGGTTAATTAATTAATTAAAGTGATTTAATTAATTAATTAAATATTAATAAAATGAAAGTCACTTTGGAG
>JASDQU010012849.1:440176-451850 GCA_032191745.1 Picea mariana | reverse complement strand
TAGCTTTACAAAGTAGTTCTGAGATCCTGAAAACATGGATCAAATAAGCTAAAAATAGTAAGTCAAAATCTGATTGCAAAAGATGTGGGATGATCCCCAAAAGTGAGGTCAATCCCAGATTTTCTGGTCCTTCTCTCTTGTTGAATGCTGATGTAGTGCAGGATAGCCTCCCAAGGCTGGATGCTGACTCTCCAAGAGAGACAAATTCGAATCTGTTGAGGTGGCAAAGTGTCCTGAATTTCTGTCTTTGTCAAAGATATCAAAAACCTTTGAAACACCTCCTCTTTCCACAATCTGTCAAAAATAACTGTTGGATTTGTCTTGATAATTCATCAGATGTTCATTTGAAATGATTCAAAACCTTTTCATCACAAAAAAATTCGATCTGTGTAACAACTTGATCCTTCTGAACATGAAAGGCTTTCGGTGGTTAATTTGGAAAGCTTATGGGTGGGTTAACTACTGAAAGCACCGCTTTCAGTGGTTAATGAACAGTCATCCTGTTCGCCTAAACCACCGAAAGTTCATCCTTGAGAAAATTTCAAAATTGCAAAAATGCTTACCTTGGACCCCTTTTTGATGCTTAGGATTTCTTAGATGAGGCAGCCCTTGTTCGTACAGACCTGGGAACTTTTACTGGCTGTGTGGGAGGTTCTGGTGTGTCCATCATGATTGTGGCTAAGTTAGCCAAGGTTTCCAATCCATTCTTCTCCTCTGCTGGTGATTGAAAATTTCTTAACTTCAACCTCAGAATCCGGAGCTGTCGATATAGCTTCATGTTTTCTCTGATCAATTCCTTGTTTCTGTCTTTAATTTTGTCATGCTTCTCTTTGAGGGTTTGATTCATTTTGAACAGTTCTACATTTCTATCAGTGAGGTCTGAATTAGCCTTTTTAATCACCCTTTCTAGGACTTCCATTTCATAAACCTGTTGTAGGAGCTTGTTGATTTTATGTGATCTGGTTGTTTTTGGCTTGCTTGAGGAGGCTTCTGCTTCTGGTTGACTATGGGCCTTTGGAGGACTTGGTGAAGGTAGATTTGAACAAAAATCTACACCCTGTTTAGTCTGCATATTATCCTGTGCCTCTGCCACCTCTTGTTCTGATTCTGAATCACTGTAAGGTAGGTTTAGAGGGTTATTTCCTGTGGTAGGGTTTTTAGACTGCTTACCTTCAAACTGCAATTTTCTTTTGATTCCTTTCTTATCTCCAGGGGATGATTTTATGGGATCTCTTGGTGGTGAGATTCCTTTCCTTTTCCTATGACTACTTTTGGGAGTAAGAGTCTTTCTGCCCCTGGCCTTCTTAGTTACTGCCTCTGGTGGTCTTTCTGTTTGAAATTCATTCCAAAACAAAAAGAAGCCCCACTCAATCTGTTTCCTCTGCAGAGCTTCTCTTACAAGAAGAGTGATTAGCCCTTGATGTGATAATCTGCTGACAACCTTAGCAGGCTGGGATTTCACTTGTATTGCCATCTTCGTTAGGGTTTTGTGAAAGAAGTAAGGCAGGTTTATAGGCTCTCTGCCCGTGAAATGATTCAGAAGTTTAAAATCATAAAACATTACCCTGTTGTAGCGCCCCTCACAAGTGATATACACCAAAATTGCCTTCAACAGGGACTGCCACTTTGGTTCCAAATAAGACATGGGAATATCCTTCTTCCAGATCAAATTTTTATGCACTGGTAGCAAAAATGACCTGAATTCGATGTTTGAAGGTGTGGTAGACTTGAACCAACAGTCTCCTGACCTGGGTAAACCTGTGTATTCAACAATGGTTGCTTCGTCAATGATAATCTCCTCCTTGTCGACTTTAGTAGTCCTTCCATCATAGGAAATAGCAAAAGATTGGGCCATGTGTTGGTGAAATTTGGTTAGTTTCTCACAGTATGCAAAAACTCCGGTCTGTTTGAAAAATTCTGCCACCTCCGGGTGAGCTTCTAAATACCAAACTCCATCTACCTCAGATCTCAAAGCTGGTCCTGCTTTCGACATGGGTCAAAGATGAGTGTATTTGTAATTATAGGAAGCTGGACGTCCAGGGAGGAAATGACTCTGGTAATTAAGTATACAACAAATTTTACTCAAGAAAAACCGGTGGAACAGGGTGACATAGGCGTTAGGATTACCGAGTTCAAAAACTAACCCAGTTTCGGATGACCATTTGACTGAGAATATGCCGAAACTTTAGATTTTCAGTGGCATTTTCATATTTGAAATTGAAAGAGGATAGATTCTGAACTTACCTGATAACCTGACTAGGCTTACTTGACTCAGGAGTGCTTGCTGGACTCAAATGATGCTTCAACAATCGCCAGAGGACATGGGATTAGGATCTCTGAAAATACGATTGACTGATAAAATCGTGAACTCCTGGTAATCTCAGCAATCTCCGGGATTCATAATGACTCATCGAGGAAATAATGAAGGAGCAACGAGATCATGATGGCTAGTGTACTTGCGATTGAAATGGAGGATGGCTCCGTGAAATCATATATGAAGATCGCCACCGTGTATGGATTCTGAAAATACCAATGTGATTGAAAAGACATAGGGGCTTCAAAATCTCTGGATAGACACCACGAATGTGCATACCCTCCACCATGGCGAGCTTTCGGCGGTTGTGTTTTAATCATTGCGCCAACTTGGCAACTAGCTCGTGCGAAAGCACGGGCTTTCCATTTTTACCGTTGAAACACTTTCGGTGGTTAATCGCCTTCTTGATTCGACTCTTTAACTGTCGAGAAGAAAGGCTTTTGGTGGTTAATGAGCTCATTGGAGGCTCGCCTAAACCACCGAAACCTGATATTCAGACTTTTTCTTGACCAAACCAAATCCAAACTTTCTTTTGAGCTTATTTTCAAAATACAGACTCTCTATCCTACTTACAAAAATTTAGAAATGAAATTTAGATCACAACCTATCACCTCAAAAAGCAAAAATCCACCAATTTATTTGAGGAGATAACACTGGCTCCTATTGGGGATGAGCACCTCCCTGTGAGGTTTCAAGAACCATAGAATCAATGCCTTTCCTGAAAAAGAACATAAAAACTAAACTATCTGCTAGTGTTTCCATTGGGCATGGAGTTATTCAAAAATAAAAACTAAGACTAACATTACACTGTCTAGGCTTCATAGCCTTAGACAAAATAGAGTTTTAAAAATCGCCCGTTTACCGGGCCATCGAACATTTCTTCGCCTTCTAGATTCTACAGTATGAAAGTGTTGTTATTCTGTACTTGAGTAATCATGAAAGGACCTGTCCACAAAGAATCGAACTTGTTATGCTTGCCTTTATCCTGTCTAAGAGCATCCCATTTTAGAACCCAGTCACCGATCTGAAAACTGTCCACCTTCACCTTTCTGTCAAAAGTCTTTTTGATCTTCTTTTGATGAGCCTCTGATCTGTCTACTAACTGTTCGTGAGCTTGTTGCAATTCCACCAAATCAAGCATCCTTCTTACCATGTCATTTGAATCAGTTTTCTCTTCCTGAAAGAACCTAGCCACTGGCAAAACTAACTGAACAGGAAAAATAGCATCAGTCCCATAAACCAATTTGAATGGGGAAGTTCCTATGGATTTTTTAATAGTTACTCTGTCTTCCCACAGAGCAAATTTTAGTTTGGAATCCCAATTCTTTTTATTCTCCTCTAATAGTTTTCTTATGATTTTGATCAAGCTCTTATTGGATGATTCAGCCAAGCCATTACCTTGAGGGTAATAGGGGGTCGAGTGTACCAGCTGGATGCCCATTGATTCACACATGTCTACCAATGCTTCCGCTTTAAACGCTGCTGCATTATCTGTTACCAGCCTCTTGGGACAACCGAATATGCTCAAAATGTTTTCATAGAGAAACTTCATGACAACCTGGTGCATAGCATTTTGGGTGGGGATCGCCTCTATCCACTTTGTGAAATAATCTGTGGCTACCAAAATCCACTTGTGCTACCCACTGGATGAAGGATTTATCTCACCTATAAAATCTAAACCCCACTACTGAAAAGAGTCATTCACCACTATAGGTCTCAGGGGTAAGTATTTTAACCGTTGCTTACCTGTAAATCTTTGGCATTTGCCACAAGATTTGACGAATGCACACACATCTGAGAAGAGGAAAGGCCAATAGTATCCAGCCCTCGGGATTTTATGGGCAGTGGTCTTCTAGTAATGATGACTGCTGCAAAAACTTGAATGAAACTGATGTGTGACTTTGACCAACTCTTCTTTATCTAAGCATCTGAGAAGCAAACCAGCAGGGTCTTTCCAATATAACAGATTATTGTAAATACATAATTTGATAGCTCTGAGCTTAAGATCTTGAGCTTGAGTCATATTAAGTTCAGGGGGAACTTCGATCTTTTGAAGAAAATGTATAATACCTGAATACCATTCACAGGAAGACAAGTGCTCTGCCACTTGTTGACTGCTATGCTGTCCTTCCGCTACCAACTCTTTCTGCGAATTTTCTGAACTTTCTCCTACGAAATTAATGTCCAGTAGCTTATGATTTTCCTCCGTCAAAAGCTTAGCAAGGCCCTGGCCTTTTACCAATTTGGTGGGATTTACTTCAATATTGAACTCAATCATTTTTGCAATCCATCTAGCTCTCTTTCCGTCAATATCCAGCTGAGTCAAAACATCTTTTACAGAAGATGAAGGGACATATGCAATGACCTTTGAGTGAAGAATATAAATTCTAAAGGATTTTAAAGATTTTATGAGAGCATAACCTTGTTTCTCGATAGGGTCATACCTTAGTTCAGCGTCCCTGAGTGTTTTGCTGAAGAAAGCCACGGGATGATCCAAGTTGTCGCCGTCTTTCTGTAGCAGAACTGTTGCCACTATGTCATAGGAAGCAAAGGAAAAAACATAGAAAATCTTACTATAATCTAGGTTGATCAGAGTTGGAGATTCCATGATCACTTGCTTAATATCCTGAAAGGAGTTTCTTGTGTTGTCTGTCCATTTTACCTCATAACCCTTTTTCAGCATGCATGTTATGTGTTTAACTAATTCGGCAAAATTTGGCACAAATCTTCTAATAAAATTTATCTTACCTAGCAGCGATTGAATGTCCTTTTTTTATCTTGGCAAGGACAACTTTTGAATCGCCTCTACCCGAGCTGGATCAATCATTACACCTTCTACTGAGACGATGTGGCCCAAGAGCTTACCTTTCCTTAGAGCAAACTGGGATTTCTTGGGATTCAATGAGATCCCGAACTGCCTGCATTTTACGAACACTCTTTCCAAATGTTTCAGATGCTCCTCATGGCTACTGGAATATACTGTGATGTCATCAAGATATATGAGGACAAACTTGTCCTTTTCTCCCATGAAGGCTATGTCCATGGCCCTTTGGAATGTAGCCCCAGCATTCATTAACCCAAATGGCATCTTGGCATACATAAAGATACCCCAAGGAGTAGTAAATGCAGTCTTCTCCTGGTCATCAGGGTCGACAGAAATCTGATTGTAACCGGAAAAACCATCTAGGAAAGACATGACATTGGCCCCTGAAATCCTTTGCAGCAAGTGTTCCATCTTAGGGAGGGGATAGTTGTCTTTCTTAGAGCATCTGTTTAGGTTTCTGAAATCTACACACAATCTGACCTCACCATTCTTCTTCCTTACTATCACCAGATTGGCAATCCATTTGGAGTATCTCAAGGAAATAATGATCTTGGCATCAAGAAGCTTTTTAATTTCTCTCTCAATCACAGGCAGCAGAAGAGGACTGATAGGTCTAATCTTTTGTTTGAAGGGAATAGTGTCTTTTTCAAGAGGTATTTTATGTTGAATAATATCAGGATCATAAGTCTTTAGATCACTATATTTCCAAGCAAAAACATCAGAAAACTTCTTCAAAACACTACAGTATTTGGACTTTTGATCAACAATCAATTCGGAAGACAGATTTATAAGTTTGGGTTGGATTTTACCCCCTATGTTATGCTCATGAACAGCTGGATCTTTCTCCTTTTTGTCTGGCTTATAAGGAACGTCATTCTTGTCAAAAATCCTTTCCAGGGGTACCAAACCTCGGGGTATATAATTGTTGGGTAGCTGAACAATATCATGCTGACCCAATCTTTGCTTTAGCTCAGGATTCTAGGATTCTTCTACATTTAGATTCTGCTGGTCAACATGCATATCAGAAAATTCATCTACTACTTGGAGAAATCTGTTTAGTTCATCATCATCTTCAAAAACTTTCCAATATTTGATATTGTCAGGCAAGGATGGTCGATATTTTACTTGGATCTAATAACTGAGTCTAGGGGGCATGGGAGGTATGAACATGCTGGCTGAAACAGCAAGAGAATCAGTGAGATGATTCATATCCCTTGGTATATATGAAATTTCAAAAACAGAAAAAGAATCTCACACTTTCCATACCTCATCCCTGTAGGCCTTCAATCTGACATGCTTGGCTTGAAAGGTGTTGTTTACCTATTGTATAATGAGGTCTGCATCTCCAAATACCTTCAAACCTTTTATCCCCATCTCTTTGGCTGAGTTTAATCCCAATAGCAGAGTCTCATATTCTGCTATGTTGTTAGTAGTTCTGAAGTCAAGCTTGAAAGACAAAGATATAGTCTCCTTTGAAGGAGAAATCAAAACTACCCCAACACCTGCTGAATCTTTAGTACTGGCCCCATCGAAGTACATAGTCCAGACTGAAATGTCCTTATCATCAGGATGCTGTTCAATAGGCTTCACAAGCTGCATAGGAGTTGATTGAGCATCGTCTATCTGAAGGATGCACGAGCCAAAATCTGTATCCACGGCATAGATCGGATGATTCACAGAACTCTTTCCATCGCTGATGATGTAGGCAAGTTGGTTCTCCCTGTAAATCCTTTTCATCTCCCCCCCAAACACCGGAATCATAGCATATGACAGATCCATCTGTAAGGTACCTCCTAACCTTTTTCCCCATGAACGAGACAAGAGAAGACCAAACTTAGGTGGAATATTAGCAACCACCACATCCATAACCATGCTTCTCATTAGCAATTGAGCAAGGTTTATAACAAGGTCTTTGATGAGGCCGAGACATCTGACTTTCCTAGAATCAAAGGAGAAAAGATCTTGATATGGTTTGGTCACCTCCAGACCAAGCTCATCCATCACCGCTTTTGGCATAAGATTATGTGATGCCCCGGAGTCAAGCAAACAATTGTGAAGGAGTTTGTCATGGACATTTAGGGATATGTAGAATGGCGAACAAGAATCATCTCGGTTTTCTATCATAGGCCCTATGGTTACTTTAGGCTTATCATCTTGTAGGTTAACAAAATCATCAGATGAAGAGGTCTTTGGCTCAAGAGACTTCAGGATTGCTGATTTAAAAATTTCATTCTTCATGAGTTCAGTTAAAGGCATAGGTATCTTAACTTTTTGAATTTCTGATTCAAAGTTAAAAGAGAAAGACGATCTGTCTGAAACCTTTACCTCATTAGAAGGAGCTTTGAGACTGACTTGCTCCTTGGCTGGGAACTGAGCTTGTTTCTTCTGCAGTTTTACAGGAGGGGGGTTCTGTTTTTCAGGAGTGGGAGGCTGCTTGGCAGCAACCTCTTTACTCTTCACAGGAGCAGCATCTTCCTTGTTCTTCACAGGAGCAGCAATGGGTGGTTTCACACCAGCACTCTTGGATCTTAAGTTGTAACCTTTCTGATCATCTATCAAATAAACAGATCCTTCAACACTTTCCTCTTGAATTTTCTAATCCATCAGGGCTTCTTCATAGTCTACCTGTGTCAAAAATTAAGGATCATTTTCATCACCAAAACAGTTTATTTCATTTGCATCTTCGACTTCATCATGAGCTGGCTGTTGTTCTTCATCTAATATTGCATTTTGGAAAGGTGGTCTGATCCTCTGATCATCAGCTGCATTTCTATCTCTTTAAAGGATCTGAACTTGTGGATTATTCCTTCTGTAAGGAAAAGCATTTGGATTTCTCAGGGCAAAAGCATTTGGCTCTTTTGCCCTTGCTGGTTGCTGATTCTGAACCTTTAATTTTGACATTTCAGATGTCAAACTGTCCAACATCTTCGCCATCTTTTCCATTTTACTATTAGAAGAAGAGGAGGACTCAACAACAGAATTCTTCTTCTCAACCCTTCCTTTAAGATTCTGAGATGTTGTAATGTTAGATTCAACCTCGAGGGCGGCATCTTGCATTAATGCAAGTGCGGCTGATCGTCTTTCTCTAAGAATTAGACAAAAATATGGATCAAAGGCAGCGGAGAATGTGATCTTTTCCGATGCGTTGCTTGGTTTAATCTCAGCAGGGATCTTGCCAAACATCCTATTGAATCTCTTGATGAAGTGTGAGACCGACTCTCCATCTTCTCTCTTCAAATTTCCAAACTCAGAAATGTAGTATAACAGATCTCTTCTTTCTCCCCAGTGTTTCAAGAATACCTCATCTAATTGTTCAATACCTGTGATTGAATTTGCTGGTAGCTCTTTGAACCACTTTTGGGCTTGGCCATCCAAACTCTGAATAAAAACTCTAGTCCACACATCTTCTTCTGAAATATTGATATTTTCGGCATACGCATAAAAAGCTTCAATATGTTCTTCAGCAGTATAATCTCTTGCTTCTGTAAACTTTGGCATATATTTCTGATAATCTCCGGTTGGCATAGCAGACAATGGATTTGGAAATACAAGTGGGGCATATCTATTCACCAAAATCTATTCCATCCTAGTCAAAGGGGCAACCATGGAAATCTTGGTGATTGACACAGATGAGGAACTCGTAGGAGATGACGGAGGAGAAGGGCTGCCTGAGTTAGAATAGAATGGCGGTCTCACTTCACCTTGAGCAGAAGTTTTAGAAATTGGTGGAAAATAAGAGGCTTTATAAAATTGGCCGAGTAACAAAGCTAAATTTTTTTCTCCCTTAGAGGACAGATCATGAAGAATATCTTCAAGAACGAGCAGATTAGTGTGAGTGTATAGAACACCTTTCGAAGGTTTGATGGGTGAGGAATACAAGGAAGATGACGAGGAAGTTTCTTTTTGTTGAAAGGATTCTGTATTCAGCTCTTTTGGATGGGATGAAACATCAACCTCAAGAACAGAGTCAGTAATATTAGAAGAAAATGAAGGTTCTTCTACCTTAGAAACTTGAGATAAATTTTCAACTTCCTGAGAATTATGAGTTTCAGCAGCAGGGGATTCAACTAGAGACTTTTTAGATATGAAAGGAGAAGTATCAGTTTGAATACCTGAATCTACTACCTTTGCAGATCCGGAAGCCTATCTTTGCAAAGCTTTACCCTTACTGATGATTTTCTCGGGATCAGGAACTGGTGTTGTCAGTGGGCCTTCTTGGTTCGCCCTAGTGTGAGCTCTTTTTGGAGCCACTTCGTTTCAATGGAGTCGCCAGATAGAAAATTACAACCCGAATGATGTCCAAACTTTGTTTATCATCAAAGCTGGAGCTATGTCGTCTCCCAAGGAAGCTGAGCTTCAATCTCCTCTCCCCGGCAATGGTGCCAATTTGTTATCACTCCAGGAAACTCTCCTAGGCTGTAAGTCAGAGATGCCTGGTAACTTAATCTTTTTGAAGCTATTTTCTCAATAATTGATGTGGTTTTTGGATCAAGATGAATATCTAGGAACTGGACTATGTCTTTAAGACTGTCTAGTAATATCAAATATCACAAGGCCTTCAAAGAATGTAATCAGACAGGAGTTGATCAAATAGAACAGAAGATAGCTTTTGAACTAGATTATACTCATATAGACAATAAGCACAATGGGTTTAAAAACTAAGACAATAACTTATAATTCTCAACTTAATCAATCAATTAGTGAGATGAAAGTCACATGCATATTGAATAAGCATCGATAAAGAAAACATTCACTCATAAGATATCAAAGAATAGAGGAGAAAGGTCTGAAAACACAAATGAAGGAAGCTTGCAATGTTTCATATATTAAGAATGAGTCTCAATTACAGTAGCAGCATATAGAACCCAAAATCGAACCCTTGGTTCATAATCTATCCTAAGCTTTATATCTTTACAAAGTAGTTCTGAGATCCTAAAAACATGGATCAAATAAGCTAAAAATAGTAAGTCAAAATCTGATTGCAAAAGATGTGGGATGATCCCCAAAAGTGAGGTCAATCCCAGATTTTCTGGTCCTTCTCTCTTGTTGAATGCTGATGTAGTGCAGGATAGCCTCCCAAGACTGGATGCTGACTCTCCAAGAGAGACAAATTCGAATATGTTGAGGTGGCAAAGTGTCCTGAATTTCTATCTTTGTCAAATATATCAAAAACCTTTGAAACACCTCCTCTTTCCACAATCTATCAAAAATAACTGTTGGATTTGTCTTGATAATTCATCAGATGTTCATTTGAAAAGATTCCAAACCTTTTCATCACAAAAAAAATCGATCTATGTAAAAACTTGATCCTTCTGAACATGACAGGCTTTTGGTGGTTAATTTGGAAATCTTCTAGGTGGGTTAACTACCGAAAGCACCTCTTTCGGTGGTTAATGAACAGTCGTCCTGTTCACCTAAACCACCGAAAGTTCATCCTTGAGAAAATTTCAAAATTGCAAAAATGCTTACCTTGGACCCCTTTTTGATGCTCAGGATTTCTTAGATGAGGAACCCTTGTTCGTGCAGACCTACAAACTTTTACTGGCTGTGTGGGAGGTTCTGGTGTGTCCATCATGGTTGTGACTAAGTTAGCCAAGGTTTCCAATCCAGTTTGCTCCTCTGCTGGTGATTGAAACTTTCTTAACTTCAACCTCATAATCCTGAGCTGTCTATACAGCTTCATGTTTTCTCTGATCAATTCCCGGTTTTTGTCTTTAATTTTGTCATGCTTCTCTTTGAGGGTTTGATTCATTTTGAACAGTTCTGCATTTCTATCAGTGAGGTCTGAATTAGCCTTTTTAATCACCCTTTCTAGGACTTCCATTTCATAAACCTGTTGTAGGAGCTTGTTGATTTTATGTGATCTGGCTGTTTTTGGCTTGCTTGAGGAGGCTTCTGCTTCTGGTTGACTATGGGCCTCTGGAGGACTTGGTGAAGGTAGATTTGAACAAAAATCTGCACCCTGTTTAGTCTGCATATTATCTTGTGCCTCTGCCACCTCTTGTTCTGATTCTGAATCATTGTAAGGTAGGTTTAGAGGGTTATTTCATGTGGCAGGGTTTTTAGACTGCTTACCTTCAAACTGCAATTTTCTTTTGATTCCTTTCTTATCTCCAGGGGATGATTTTATGGGATCTCTTGGTGGTGAGATTCCTTTCCTTTTCCTATGACTACTTTTGGGAGTAGGAGTCTTTCTGCCCTTGGCCTTCTTAGTTACTGCATCTGGTGGTCTTTTTGTTTGAAATTCATTCCAAAACAAAAAGAAGCCCCACTCAATCTGTTTCCTCTGTAGAGCTTCTCTTACAAGAAGAGTGATTAGCCCTTGATGTGATAATCTGCTGACAACCTTAGCAGGATGGGCTTTTGATGCAGGAGCATCCGCACCTCGTCGTGCGCGCCTGCACGGGAAGATGGAAAAGACTTCAAAGGGAGACGTCAGGGTCACGGTCGTGACTATTTTGAGAAAGCGCCGCCGATTGAATAAAAGAATCCATATTTAGGCGTACTTATGTATCAATTGGGACCTGGAGCAGATG